>OX387662.1:21559180-21725124 GCA_947568875.1 Fissipunctia ypsillon
CGACAGCCACCACAGCACCACAGCACCACAGCACCACAGCACCACAGCACCACAGCACCACAGCACCACAGCACCACAGCACCACAGCACCCAGCGGCAGCGGTCGTGTGAAGTTAACTACCATATTATGTAGCTTACTTACTTCGTTATACATGCGGCGGTTACCTGTAAGTGCCACACTGCTGCGTACTGTACGTGTACCTGTAAGTGCCACACTGCTGCGTACTGTACGTGTACCTGTCAGTGCCACACTGCTGCGTACTGTACGTGTACCTGTAAGTGCCACACTGCTGCGTACTGTACGTGTACATGTAAGTGCCACACTGCTGCTTACTGTACGTGTGCCTGTAAGTGCCACACTGCTGCTTACTGTACGTGTACCTGTAAGTGCCACACTGCTGCGTACTGTACGTGTACCTGTCAGTGCCACACTGCTGCGTACTGTACGTGTACCTGTAAGTGCCACACTGCTGCGTACTGTACGTGTACCTGTAAGTGCCACACTGCTGCGTACTGTACGTGTACCTGTAAGTGCCACACTGCTGCGTACTGTACGTGTACATGTAAGTGCCACACTGCTGCTTACTGTACGTGTGCCTGTAAGTGCCACACTGCTGCTTACTGTACGTGTACCTGTAAGTGCCACACTGCTGCGTACTGTACGTGTACCTGTCAGTGCCACACTGCTGCGTACTGTACGTGTACCTGTAAGTGCCACACTGCTGCTTACTGTACGTGTGCCTGTAAGTGCCACACTGCTGCTTACTGTACGTGTACCTGTAAGTGCCACACTGCTGCGTACTGTACGTGTACCTGTAAGTGCCACACTGCTGCTTACTGTACGTGTGCCTGTAAGTGCCACACTGCTGCTTACTGTACGTGTACCTGTAAGTGCCACACTGCTGCGTACTGTACGTGTACCTGTCAGTGCCACACTGCTGCGTACTGTACGTGTACCTGTAAGTGCCACACTGCTGCTTACTGTACGTGTGCCTGTAAGTGCCACACTGCTGCTTACTGTACGTGTACCTGTAAGTGCCACACTGCTGCGTACTGTACGTGTACCTGTAAGTGCCACACTGCTGCTTACTGTACGTGTGCCTGTAAGTGCCACACTGCTGCTTACTGTACGTGTACCTGTAAGTGCCACACTGCTGCGTACTGTACGTGTACCTGTCAGTGCCACACTGCTGCGTACTGTACGTGTACCTGTAAGTGCCACACTGCTGCTTACTGTACGTGTGCCTGTAAGTGCCACACTGCTGCTTACTGTACGTGTACCTGTAAGTGCCACACTGCTGCGTACTGTACGTGTACCTGTCAGTGCCACACTGCTGCGTACTGTACGTGTACCTGTAAGTGCCACACTGCTGCTTACTGTACGTCTACCTGTAAGTGCCACACTGCTGCTTACTGTACGTCTACCTGTAAGTGCCACACTGCTGCTTACTGTACGTCTACCTGTAACTGCCACACTGCTGCTTACTGTACGTGTACCTGTAAGTGCCACACTGCTGCGTACTGTACGTGTACCTGTAAGTGCCACACTGCTGCTTACTGTACGTGTACCTGTAAGTGCCACACTGCTGCTTACTGTACGTGTACCTGTAAGTGCCACACTGCTGCGTACTGTACGTGTACCTCTAAGTGCCACACTGCTGCTTACTGTACGTGTACCTGTAAGTGCCACACTGCTGCGTACTGTACGTGTACCTGTAAGTGCCACACTGCTGCGTACTGTACGTGTACCTGTAAGTGCCACACTGCTGCGTACTGTACGTGTACCTGTAAGTGCCACACTGCTGCTTACTGTACGTGTACCAGTAAGTGCCACACTGCTGCGTACTGTACGTGTACCTGTCAGTGCCACACTGCTGCGTACTGTACGTCTACCTGTAAGTGCCACACTGCTGCGTACTGTACGTTTACCTGTAAGTGCCACACTGCTGCTTACTGTACGTCTACCTGTAAGTGCCACACTGCTACGTACTGTACGTTTACCTGTAAGTGCCACACTGCTGCTTACTGTACGTCTACCTGTAAGTGCCACACTGCTGCGTACTGTACGTGTACCTGTAAGTGCCACACTGCTGCTTACTGTACGTCTACCTGTAAGTGCCACACTGCTGCGTACTGTACGTGTACCTGTAAGTGCCACACTGCTGCTTACTGTACGTCTACCTGTAAGTGCCACACTGCTGCGTACTGTACGTTTACCTGTAAGTGCCACACTGCTGCTTACTGTACGTTTACCTGTAAGTGCCACACTGCTGCTTACTGTACGTTTACCTGTAAGTGCCACACTGCTGCGTACTGTACGTGTACCTGTAAGTGCCACACTGCTGCTTACTGTACGTGTACCTGTAAGTGCCACACTGCTGCGTACTGTACGTGTACCTGTAAGTGCCACACTGCTGCGTACTGTACGTGTACCTGTAAGTGCCACACTGCTGCGTACTGTACGTGTACCTGTAAGTGCCACACTGCTGCTTACTGTACGTGTACCTGTAAGTGCCACACTGCTGCGTACTGTACGTGTACCTGTCAGTGCCACACTGCTGCGTACTGTACGTCTACCTGTAAGTGCCACACTGCTGCGTACTGTACGTTTACCTGTAAGTGCCACACTGCTGCTTACTGTACGTCTACCTGTAAGTGCCACACTGCTGCGTACTGTACGTTTACCTGTAAGTGCCACACTGCTGCTTACTGTACGTCTACCTGTAAGTGCCACACTGCTGCGTACTGTACGTGTACCTGTAAGTGCCACACTGCTGCATAATGTACGTTTACCTGTAAGTGCCACACTGCTGCATACTGTACGTTTACCTGTAAGTGCCACACTGCTGCGTACTGTACGTTTACCTGTAAGTGCCACACTGCTGCTTACTGTACGTTTACCTGTAAGTGCCACACTGCTGCGTACTGTACGTTTACCTGTAAGTGCCACACTGCTGCGTACTGTACGTTTACCTGTAAGTGCCACACTGCTGCTTACTGTACGTTTACCTGTAAGTGCCACACTGCTGCTTACTGTACGTTTACCTGTAAGTGCCACACTGCTGCATACTGCACATTTTTGCATGTTAGGTACGCATAAGCATAAAACTAGTGTAAACAATTTTTGGTGAACCAATTAAATAAATAAAAAATAATAAATGGCTGATTTCCATTCTGAAAGAATTGTATAATGTCCATAATCATCGAGTGCTGACCACCCGCGTACCGTGGCCGTCGGCTACTCGGCTTCCATGTGATTGTACAAGCTTCCTGCTTGAGCTTGCGCAAGAGTCGACGGACGAACGTCTTTCAGTTATGTTGCGCAGACGATTGCGTAACCCACACATTTATCTACAGTTCCTAAGCTGCTTATGACAAAATGATAATAAAACAGATGTTACTATTCAATCTATACGTAATATTATAAAGTTGAAGAGTTTGTTTGTTTGTTTGGTTGAACGCGCTAATCTCAGGAACTCCTGGTTCGAATTGAAAAACTCTTTTAGTGTTGGATAGCCCATATAACTAGGAAGGCTATAGGCTATATAACATCACGCTACGAACAATAGGAGCGAAGCATTTATGAAAAATGTTGCAAAACGGGGAAAATTTATTCTTTTTGAGAGCTTCCGTTGCGTGCGCTGCGTAAACGGTTAAAGATACCCAAAAACCATGTATGACGGAATTGTTCCTCTTAAAAAGTTCTAAAAAAAGTCCGCAATAGCACATGTCTATCTTTTAAGGTTGGCTCACTATAACCTTTTTAATGGTAATCAAATTTGTTATAAAATAATGCATTATTTCCGAATGTGTTTTCATAAACATGGTATTAATCCTTATCCAAATAATGAATATAATCAAGGTTGATCAAGTAGGTACGTGTAAATTCATTTTTAAATTATTCGAATCGGATCTTTCGTTTAGAAATTACGACGGGTATAAAAGAAAAATGCGCTTAGTCTATTAGTTACCTAAACATTTTATTTTTTACTAGCTTCCGCCCGCGACTTCGTCCGCGTGAAGTTTCTTGTTCCCCTGACCCACCCCGTCGCAACGCATCGCCTGCCGGCGCATTTACTCGTAGTTCGTTTTCGCTTAGCGCTCGTTCTTCCTTTTTTTTTTTTGTTTTTGCTCGGCTTCTAAGGGTCCTAGCGTAATGTCACATACCCATTCCCTTCCTCAAGAATTGGACTTTATAATGCAAAAAGAATTTTATAATTTTAGCGCTAATCTCTGTCACTACTAATCGGATTTACAAAATTATTTTTGCATTTTATAACCCAATTCTTGAGGAAGGCTATAGGGTATGTAACATTACGCTAGGACCCTTAGCAGCCGAGCAAAAAGAAAAAAGTAAGAACGAGCGCTAAGCGAAAACGAAGTAACAGCGCGGACAGGTGATGCGATGCGACGGGGTGGGTCGGGGGAACAAGAAATTTCACGCAGACGAAGTCGCGGGCGGACGCTAGTCAATAATGTTGATGTAGAAACATCATGTTCTTGACTTTATTGCTCCGACACTTGTAAACTTTCTATTATCTAATGTTTGGCTAGACTGGAGTCGTTTAGCCGTGGTTACAAATTATTTGCGCATTGCAAGCCATTTGTTTCATAACAGACCTTTGCGGGCTGCGGGGGACGCGGGGGACGCGGGGGACGTGGGGGTAGGCAACCACACGACCCTCACCTCCGTACCGGCTCCGTACCGGCTCCGTACCGGCTACGTACCGGCTCCGTACCGGCTACGTACCGGCTACGTAAACAAACCACCTACCTACTACCTAGGTATGTAGCTTAGTAGGCTTGCTGACAAGGTGTACCTACCTACATACCTATAGGGAAACAAAATGGATTAGGATTATGTCGGTGCCGGTGGTGGCGTTGGCGCCAAAACAAAATGGATTAGGATTATGTCGGTGGTGGCGTTGGCGCCAAAACAAAATGGATTAGGATTATGTCGGTGGTGGCGTTGGCGCCAAAACAAAATGGATTAGGATTATGTCGGTGGTGGCGTTGGCGCCAAAACAAAATGGATTAGGATTATGTCGGTGGTGGCGTTGGCGCCAAAACAAAATGGATTAGGATTATGTCGGTGGTGGCGTTGGCGCCAAAACAAAATGGATTAGGATTATGTCGGTGTCGGTGGTGGCGTTGGCGCCAAAACAAAATGGATTAGGATTATGTCGGTGGTGGCGTTGGCGCCAAAACAAAATGGATTAGGATTATGTCGGTGGTGGCGTTGGCGCCAAAACAAAATGGATTAGGATTATGTCGGTGGTGGCGTTGGCGCCAAAACAAAATGGATTAGGATTATGTCGGTGTCGGTGGTGGCGTTGGCGCCAAAACAAAATGGATTAGGATTATGTCGGTGGTGGCGTTGGCGCCAAAACAAAATGGATTAGGATTATGTCGGTAGTGGCGTTGGCGCCAAAACAAAATGGATTAGGATTATGTCGGTGGTGGCGTTGGCGCCAAAACAAAATGGATTAGGATTATGTCGGTGGTGGCGTTGGCGCCAAAACAAAATGGATTAGGATTATGTCGGTGGTGGCGTTGGCGCCAAAACAAAATGGATTAGGATTATGTCGGTGTCGGTGGTGGCGTTGGCGCCAAAACAAAATGGATTAGGATTATGTCGGTGGTGGCGTTGGCGCCAAAACAAAATGGATTAGGATTATGTCGGTGGTGGCGTTGGCGCCAACAAAATGGATTAGGATTATGTCGGTGTCGGTGGTGGCGTTGGCGCCAAAACAAAATGGATTAGGATTATGTCGGTGGTGGCGTTGGCGCCAAAACAAAATGGATTAGGATTATGTCGGTGGTGGCGTTGGCGCCAAAAATACGGTGGCAATAGTTAGCGGTTACTGCCCTTTCGCCAAAATCTCTACGTAGCAACCCAAACGACGAACTAATCGTCGTTTGGGTTCCTACGTAGAGATTTTATGTACGTACGGTACGGTACATAGGTACCTGTAGGTAACCTAGGTATCGTTTTCTTAGTGAAAAGTGTTGACAACGACAACGACAGATGTACCTACCGGTCGTTCGATTCAGATTAACGCACTTCATTCTGCTTGAATCTGTAAATAAATAATGTTGATGATTTTCTATTTGTTCGCTATTGCCACTCTATGAGACCTCTACCTACCAAACCTAGAATGTTAGTTACTATGAATAATAAGTCGAGTCGTGGGACACCGTTGGAACAAAGTTCATTTCGCTATAATTATTTTGTATTAAATAACAGGCACAATTAAATAAATTAACAACGTTTGAGAGTAAACGAACAACAAAAGTGTTGTGAGTTGTGACGGTCTACATGTTACACTTTCTTCGGTCTAGCTCTCATGCGGCGCGCGCGCAGAGCATCGCTTGCGATAAGGCACTTCGTTCCAAATCTCTTAATTAATTGTTGTTTTCAGCGGCGGTGCGTCGTTGCTTGTCGTGGCGCGGCTGGGCCTGCTGGGCGCGGCTGTCGTTCGGCGCGCTGCTGCTGCACATGCCCATCAACAAGTCGCTGGTAGCCGCCCGACTCATGCCTTCCATGCTCGACAGGCAGTCCGTGGTAAGATAGCAGCCCAGAATCTGTTTCAGAACTATCTCATGAAAATGAAACAAAGGGATCAGAAACGGTAGCTGTGGAGTGTGCACCGTTAAAGGGTAACGCTGATCATTTACTTTTGGAACAGGCTCTAAGCCTTGTTTGAAGTTCATCATCAGCACTACAGCAGTTCTGTGCCGACCTGCCGGGCCTCTATGCACTCGCAGACCTGCACGTCATTCGTATCGATCCTCGACTACTCGTCATGCAGCTGCTGCTAGCCAGCTACCAGCTTTCGATGTTGTCGTCGTGCATCAGCTGAATGGAAACATTGTGTGGAGTAGGTACCTAGTTGTGATTCGCAGGGTTGAGATCAGAAGACTAGATCAGCAACGTGTGGCTTCTCGTAAAGACGGACATGGGTGAGTATATAATTTGACAATCGAAACCGACCGGCTACGTAAAAGAACGTTCTGTCGATGGTCTCTTTATTCATCCTGATCGCGACCTGTGTAGCTGACCCCCGTCCAGTAGACCGATGATACTTGCGAGCTGCGGTTGCTATCTTGATAATAATTATTTGTAATTCCTCCAGATTCTGGAGTGGTTCGGCGTAGCCGCGGTGTCGTACATGACGGCGCTGCCGCTCGCGCTGCTGGTGGAGTTGCCGGCTCAACGCCTGCACCGAGCGCTCTCGCGGCCGCGGCGGAGCGAGGCGCGCGCCCCGGCGCCTCCACCGTCCAGCGACGACAAACCCACCGACAAGGCCGCCTTGTGAACATCCCACACACA
Source organism: Fissipunctia ypsillon (assembly GCA_947568875.1). Classification (NCBI taxonomy): domain Eukaryota; kingdom Metazoa; phylum Arthropoda; class Insecta; order Lepidoptera; family Noctuidae; genus Fissipunctia; species Fissipunctia ypsillon. Next base: position 21,566,514 of record OX387662.1, read on the forward strand.
GAGTACTACGACACGAGTGCGAACGAAAACTTCTCTAAAACGAGAGTTCATCCCGTCTGTCATGCTCTGCCATTGTTCGGCAGACTTCGGACACACGTTTGTGTAAATAGCTTAGCACTCCACTCGCTACTACTTTGTGATCGCGAATGTCAATCTTCAGGATCTTGGGGCTTATTAAATTATTCTAGGCTGGACCTAGTCGGGTAGTGGTTCCGAAATTGTGGGTTCCTCTCAGAACTGTAGCAGCAAATCGTAACTAAAAATCTTTTTTTTTTCAAGCTACCCAAATCTAAATACACTCACAGGCACAATTAACCGCCCACATATATCTTTCGTCATTTTTTGTAAAGTGGGTACTTTAGCAATAAATTAAACACAACCTCTATTCCGTTTTGTAAAATTGTGTCACCGAAGCGTTTTTGGAATTTAGTCGTTTGACATTGTTGCCGTTGCGTTACCGTGGTAACATTTCCTGTTCTTTTCTGCCATAGTGTGTGAATATTGTTTAATTTGACTTTGTAGTGTTCGTTTATTAGGACTACTGAAGCTCGTACACGGCTTTTTGAGGTGAGAAATGTCAATGTGAGCGAACGTACGATTAGAAGAAGACCGGCAGAAAGAAATCTGAGTTTTTTGTCCAGCTCACGCCCCACAACTGCTCAAAAGAACGTAATATTCTTCCATTCCCCCACAGTCCAGTCAGCATATTCTCGCGCAAAACCAATTCTAGCTCTACTGTGCTGTGGGAGCAGATGTGGGGCGCGAGCTGGACGAAAAGCTCTCAGATTACTTTCCGCCAGTCTTCTTCTAGGCGTACGTTCACTTCACTCACACCGACATTTTTCACCTCAAAAAGCCGCGTACGAGCTTCAGTAGCGGTACAAAAGCAATTTCTCAACACATTACTGACAATAAAGCGGTCATCTGGGGTTGAATTACACCGATGTCGGCCTTGACCTGGCCTCCGGGTGTATGAACCAGTCTCCCAAAATCGTTTTGTGGCATCCTGTGCCGCGGTTGGAGGTACACCGAGTGTACGAGCGATGCGACGGTGGCTGTACCCAGCGTCAGCTATAGCCACTGCGCTAGCTGCACCAGTTGCATCGAATGGCATTTTTTAGAGTCACAAACAATAAACGAACACTACAGAGTCAAATTAAACAATATTCACACACTATGGCAGAAAAGAACAGGAAATGTTACCACGGTAACGCAACGGCAACAATGTCAAACGACTAAATTCCAAAAACGCTTCGGTGACACAATTTTACAAAACGGAATAGAGGTTGTGTTTAATTTATTGCTAAAGTACCCACTTTACAAAAAATAAAACAGTGGATAAGCCATAGTTACCGTAAACAAACGGTGACGAAAGATATATGTGGGCGGTTAATTGTGCCTGTGAGTGTATAAATAATTTACTCTCTACCGAACATTATTCGACACAAAAACGAATAACTATTTTGCCTCCACTGGAAAGAGTTTTAATTAGTAGAATATTTATTAACAAGTTAAAGTTAACTAAATTGACATAAACTCGAGCGCTGTCACTGTAGACCAGCTTTTATTATTTATTTATATCTTTCTACTAGAAAATTAGACAGAACGCCGAGCAGCAAACAAATAAATAAATGAGCGAAAAAATCTGTAATATTTAGTGTGAACTAAGTATTGACAGAGTTTTCGTGACATCGTAACATCACACAACTTGGTAACGCCAAGCTATTATTGAACGCGAGTTAGCAACCTATTGCATTATACAGTCCGGCAGGCGAGAGGATGCGTTCCTGGCGCCTGTCAGTTTGGACAAAGTTGAACAATAAGGATCAAATTCGCAAAACACATATGTTAGTATGAAACTGACAGGTGTCAAAACGGCCGGACTGTAGTTAGCCGCATGGTCCATGGTGCCTACGGGGGACTGTCATATAGTGCTAGGTGAACTGATTAACATAGATATAAGTTACAAATGTTTACTATTCTGGAAATAGCCTCGTTAACAGCTGCTTATGTACTTCTGACTTACAACCAATACTTTAGGGAGGTAACTAGCCCAATCTGGCCCTCCTTGATGGCTAATAGTTGTATTGGCAGCAGCAGCTGTTCCTCGAGGCAACAGAATGTGATAGTAGGTCGTAGGGTAAGGGCGCCGCCCGTGGTGAAAGACTTAACTAGCTGTGTGTAACTAAATACATGTAGGATTTCATCTGTACTAAGCCTCAGGAGCACAAAAAAATCCTTTTGAGCCTTATGTTGTTGGAATAAGAGTTGGAGAACACTGTAATGACGCTAATTCTCCTTTTGTGCTCTCGAGGTGTCAAGTTCAGTTCAATAAATCTGTACATAATAGGTATTCTTGTTATTTCATTCTTCCCCTTCCAACTTCAAGATAATCAGACATTGAGTTCACACGTTTTCTTTTTAACTTTAAGTAATCACGGACACAGTACTATTGGACACACTTCCACTTCTGGTCTAGAACTAAGCAGTGTTGACATGATTAAAAGAAGAAAATCATTTCAAAGACTTTATTCTGTATCTTACGCTCCAGTCTGATTACAAAGACTTCACACATTTACGTCACAACTTGATACATTTATCAAGATGAGGTCCCCAAACCACTGCACTATTTGTAAATCCAATTATTTATACTACCAAAACAATACATAGTACTGCCAATATTGGCTGGCATTCGATGTGACTATATTTACATAGTCAATTTGGTAAGGTGGCACTTTCAGGCAGGGCCACAAACTAAATAAAAATTTATTTGAGGCAAAATAAGTGTTAGGTGAGTGAAGGGTTAAAAGTTATTGAGGATATGGTGGCCCTGCCCAAGAGGGCAACCAGATAGAGCATATACTCAAATGGGACTTACGACTAAAATAAAAGTTAAAGTAGCCTACTTAGGATATATTATACTTAGACAAATATTATCACTGTTCATAAAGAGATGTTGATAAAGTGACAAAAGCTTAACGTCGTGATGGTCCAGAGCCACCCTGCCAGCCTCCGCGATGCCCTCCGCCTCGACCACCCGCCCGGCCCCGACCAGCAGCTGGAAAATTGAAAAGTATTCATAAATACATTAAATTGGTCATCACTTACATAATAAATGTCTTTTCACAATAGACCAAGGCATGCTCTAAAGTTATGTAAATTCTAATCACACTTATTTGGGTTTAACTGACACAAATTAGAAATTTTTTTTTTTAATTTTTTTTTTATTATCATTTATTTATTCAGACTACAGAAGGTCCATTGTGTTAGTAACAAACTTAACCTATGTTAGTACTTAATAACTAGCACAGATTTAGTGCGCTCGGCTAACGCCCACACAAGCGGGCTATCTGCCCGGGCGGCTATCGAGTGCAGAATGCTGTTGTGACTGTCACGCAACCTGCGAAGTAACGAGGCAGATTTCTTGCGCCATACTGCGTCAAAGCTGTCAGTGCGTGCGTCGGTAAACATCGCCGACGCACTGCAGAAGCGTGGCAGTCCCAGCAGCACCCTGAACGCATTGTTATGTTGTTATAGAAAAGCTAATAGAAGCTCCACTAGCTTTCCAGTATTACATTAGAACAGCTGGTTTGCTGGCACTGAATGAATAACAACAGGAGACGAAGAAGTAGATATTGGTAAAGGATCCAATTTCTTTATACATATCTTTTTTTTCATTTCTTTTGACCGTTTACTAGAACAATCTTTACCTACTCACTGTTATAGGGCTGTTTGTGTCATTACCAATACATTGATATTGTAAACATTGTGAATAGCTGTAATTTGAGTACATTGTGTAAAACCCAGGATCAATGACTTGTCACATAGCAACAGAAAAATGTTTGCAAAACAATGTTTGTTTTTATTGACACAACACAAACGTTAAGGCAAAAACTAACTGCTGGAGTCCAAAATACTGACCTTGTGCTCGTAATATCGCACTTTTGCCTCGCCCGGCAGTCGGCTTATTCCCTTGTCGTTTGAACATAGGAGCATTTTTCAACATGTCTGGTAATATCAGGAACCTGATTTTGGAGCCCCTGATGTACACATTCTCTAGCTGGGCAACTCGTCCGTCCCTGTATGTTACGGTAACGAGCGTCATTTGGCAATTCATGTTATCCTCAGCCTCAATCAGCTTTCCGCGATAAACTTCACCGGTATTTGTTTCACAAGTCACTACATGACCCTCCGCTTCGTGAAGTACTTTAATAGGAACGCCAATCGACATCTTTATAGTTTCAGTAGCACTAACACTTGAAATGAATAACGATTTAACAGGTTTTGTTTAGATGAAAATGGATTAAATTTCACAATTTATTTTCCGCGATAGTTAACCAAACAAAACAACAATAGACAAGTTTTTTTTTTGATCGATCGTTAAATGTCACAGTACCCGTGTTACCAGATGAAAAATAAATAACCATCGTGTTGATAGATTAAAAATACGGTGTTTCTGACTCAAAAATATCGTAGATGAGATGACACATTTGAAAGAGTTTGGCCATTTTTTAAATTTTTTTTTTTTTGTGGATGGGAAATCATCAAATGACTTCTCCCGCTCTGGGCGGAGCGGGAGGGCGTGTCAGACTTTTACTTACTAAAACCCACCCGTGTTCCTTCTGTTGCCTGTGCCGGGGCCACGGTAACTCTTTCGAACATCCCGCAAAAAGAGTTTGGCCAGCGAGTCGTATCACAAGTTATTTATTCAAATTCTTCAAGACAACACTTTTATCTGTCGAAAAACGTTACGGCATCGGCTAATTAGAGTCATACCAAAACATGTTGACAATTATCAATTTTTCTTAGTCAGGGAGTTTTCAGTACCTACGTAAACATAACATAACATCACGCCTTGTTTCCCCGAAGGGTTGGGCAGAGGTGTACTTAAAGTACACCCACATTTCGCCAGTTATGTTTAAGTCCCATGTAATAGGGGGCGAGCCTATTGCCATCTACCGGGCACAAATCCAGACTCCGGGCTGCTACTGAGAAATTCCAGATAGAAAAACCCAATAACACTTTGCTTGACCTGGGAATCGAACCCAGGACCTCATGCTCAGCAGTAGCGCTTGCGACCACTAGACCAACGAGGCAGTCGGTACCTACGTAAAGTATCTTCTTATTTCACTTTAGATAATAAACGATAGTTTATTTTATTTTTAAATACATAATAAATAATATCTTCCAAAAAACATTATACTTACATACCTACCTACTTAGATCATTTCAAACGACCGACGACGACCACTTCAGACTAAAAAGCAACAATCCATGTTCAGTAAATTAAAAGAAATGCCAAAAAAGGTAGTCTATGTCAAATTAAAAAAAAAAGCGTTACTGTCATTCATTATGTCGTACAAGATAATTCTGTCATTTTAACATTTGTTGAAAACCACAGACCAAAGTAGTACTAGTGTCAAAAACACTAAAAAGTCAAAAATTGAAGACAATTGAAGTTGTGTTGTGTTGTTGGTGGCGTTTTTTTTTATAATTTAATTTGAAACAGCAAACCTAAAGTAAAAGTGTTAATTGTTTGCGAGCCATGGCAGCAGAAGTGATGAAGGTTGAGTTAGAGATGGAGACGTGTTGCGTCTGCGGCGGCGGCGGCGAGCTGCTGTCGCCAGAAGAGCACGACGCGGGCGCTCCGCCCATGCAGGTGCCGTTGCGCACCATGCTAGTACACCTCAACTCCAGCAAGGTATTATACGTAGGCATATCTACCTTGTTTGTCGGTTCATCAAAACAATTTCATAACCTATACTTTATGTTAGGCGGGAACCGTCAAAGTAGGATGCTGGCTATAATAGGACTGTTTTACCAGAACCGCTGCAGTTGGTTACCCGTCGGTTTTTTAAAGTAGCAATGTTTTGTTGGTATAATACTCTTATTAGTGTATATTTGTAAACCTCAAAGTGCTCAAAACTTTAGGGGCCGAGAAAAAATAACAAAAAAAAAACCCTAGTTTTTTTACAGTGCACATATCTATTTTGTTGAATTTTCTGAAACTAGGATTTTTTTCTCGAAAACTAGGTGTTTGCGCAGTGTGAAATTTTGCGAAAATGTTTTATGTGAAGACATCTATACGCTATAAACTTGTGAAGCTTCGCACGCGCGGGTAACCAACTGCAGTGGAGCTGTTTGACCTACCAAACTACTATCTTAACCCTTTAACAACAACAAATATTTTCATGTCCATTTCGCCAGGGTTGTATATTTACAACCAAATACCATAATAATTCACTGTGGCGGGCACTGGGGGCACCACGACTGATATGAAGTTGGGCGGTTAACAAGTTCAACAAGACAAGACCATTATGATCTTTTCTTACCAACAACTTGACACTGTTTTGCCAGGTCCACTTTCACGTTCAACATTTTGCAAAAGTTTATGCCAACTGAGTAAGCAGTTTAGTATTAAGTCTTTAAAGTGACTGCTCCTGTACATCAGTACCCATATTGGTCATCAAAGCAGTATTTGGTTGTTAGGTGGTTCCTGAAGGGCGTCTGTGTGGCAGTTGCATCCGGCGCACTCTGGAATCCTATGAGTTCAGCACGGCGCTGTCCTCCCGGGGAGCCCCACCACTCAGTGAGAAAATCCGAGCACTGCGGAGGAGGTGAGCAGACTGTTGTTTTATTTTATTGAAATGGAACAACAAACAGCTACATTATGCAATATTATAAACAGAAAAACATAAATAATGTAGCCCGCAGCGCTGTTCACAGATTAACAATTAATACGTGCAACTTTCAAGTCATTAGTAGGTGAACTGTACATGCATGACAGTTACACTAATATTACAAAACAAAAAAAAATGTATTAGTTCTTTTACAAGATATGTTGGTAAACAAGCCCGTTATTATTAAAACTGTGTCATGTCTCTTAGCTTTTTGTTCAGGGCAGATATTGACACTTGATACACATTGGTTCTTCGGATTTGGTCAACCAATAAGAGAGTTTGCTCTACAAACAAAAATACAATTGGCTCAAAATATTTCATAGACTGACTTATCAGATAAACTTAACAATGTGTAAGCGTGCAATGCACAGCATGAAGTTCCATCAAACAGAATTATACATGAGCATCGCCAGCTCTGTGTAAAGTTCCATCAAACAGAATTATACATGAGCATCGCCAGCTCTGTGTAAAGTTCCATCAAACAGAATTAAACATGAGCATCGCCAGCTCTGTGTAAAGTTCCATCAAACAGAATTAAACATGAGCATCGCCAGCTCTGTGTAAAGTTCCATCAAACAGAATTAAACATGAGCATCGCCAGCTCTGTGTAAAGTTCCATCAAACAGAATTAAACATGAGCATCGCCAGCTCTGTGTAAAGTTCCATCAAACAGAATTAAACATGAGCATCGCCAGCTCTGTGTAAAGTTCCATCAAACAGAATTAAACATGAGCATCGCCAGCTCTGTGTAAAGTTCCATCAAACAGAATTAAACATGAGCATTGCCAGCTCTGTGTAAAGTTCCATCAAACAGAATTAAACATGAGCATCGCCAGCTCTGTGTAAAACTATTTTTAAGTAAAGCTTAAATTTTAGAACATTCTTCAGGCATAGTTTCATTTCATGCCACAATAACGTGTACAATGTTACTTGAATTTTGAAAGGTAAGTTAATGGTGGTTTATTTTGCTTGTCGTAAGACTGCACGAGCTGACGCAGAAGATCGACGTGTTCATCGTAGTGGGGGGCGCGGGCGCGGGCGGCGCGTACTCCGAGGAGGACATTATCATGGTGGAGCGCGACACACTGGCGGCTGCGGCCGCGGCCGACGACGACGACCTGGAGCGAGCTCGCAACGCGCGCGGCGACTCCGTGTACCAGTGCTCCGTGTGCCCGCTGTCCTTCCAGGTTAGTCCAACATGGATATCGGTTAATGTGGATCGAGATGCTGCTTGTTATGGAGACGTCAAAACTTGTCAAAATGTTCATTTAGTTCTCAAAATTTAGGTACATCCATGTGGGTCTGTTGTATTTTAATTATTGTGAGACAGAGGGGTTGATATTCTGTATGTTGTCGTTTGCAGCGCGTTGCGGAGTACCGCGCGCACTCGGCGACGCACGCAGCGGACGCGCTGCACTCGTGTTGGACGTGTGGCGCGCAGTTCTGTTCGCGCGGAGCCCTTCGCGCACACGCGGGCGGCGCGTGCGGCGCGGCGCTGAGTTGCGCGTTGTGCGGCCGCGCGCACGCCGCCGCCGCAGACCTGCGCCGCCACGAGGCCGTCTGCCCGCCGCGCTGCCCCGCTTGCGGTCTGTATACACACACGTCTCACCTAGCGCCGCACGCGCCGCCACGAGCCCGCCTGCGCGCCGCGCTGCCCCGCCTGCGGTCTGTATACACCCACGTCTCACCTAGCGCCGCACGCGCCGCCACGAGCCCGCCTGCGCGCCGCGCTGCCCCGCCTGCGCGCCGCGCTGCCCCGCCTGCGGTCTGTATACACACACGTCTCACCTAGCGCCGCACGCGCCGCCACGAGCCCGCCTGCGCGCCGCGCTGCCCCGCCTGCGCGCCGCGCTGCCCCGCCTGCGGTCTGTATACACCCACGTCTCACCTAGCGCCGCACGCGCCGCCACGAGCCCGCCTGCGCGCCGCGCTGCCCCGCCTGCGCGCCGCGCTGCCCCGCCTGCGGTCTGTATACACCCACGTCTCACCTAGCGCCGCACGCGCCGCCACGAGCCCGCCTGCGCGCCGCGCTGCCCCGCCTGCGGTCTGTATACACACACGTCTCACCTAGCGCCGCACGCGCCGCCACGAAAAATTTCAATTTCAACCTCTTCTAAATGACAACTAGTACCAAATACAAGGGTGGGTATGGGGTTCATACAAAGGAAAAACCCAAACTCCATAGAAACTTGGGCCTAGCGTTACAGGGCTGGAATTTGGCTATAAATTAGAGCATTTAGGAAGGTCTCACGAGCCCAATTTTCACGTCTCCCAGAAATGGCCAAATTGGTAAAATCAGACAATGTAAATATATTTTTCTCATCACATTCGATACTGAAAGTTCTGACTTTCATGACGTTTTTAGCAACAATGTTAGTGAGTGGTTAAAATAGCAGTTCTATTTATGAATATCTTGTTTGAATAAAGAGATGTTGCTGTCCTCGCAGAACTTGCTCTTGTTCATAGTGGCGACCCCTCAGGCTTGCTGCTGGCGGACCGCGCGGCGCTGTCGGCGCACTGCGCGGCGTCGCACGGCCGCGCGTCGCGCGCGCCGCACGTGTGTCCGCAGTGCTTCCGCACGTGCGACACGCCCGAGCTGCTGTCGGCTCACCTGCTGCGACACAGGCAGGCCAAACAATTCGTCTGCGGGTACGACGGCTGTATACTGCGGTTTGGGACCAGGTATGTGTGTTACACTTGCTTTCATTCCCAGCAACCATATAAAAAAAAAGTTTTTATCACATTTATTCAAAATGAGCTAGTATATTCTTCGTAAACAGGGACTAAAATAGCTATTTAATCCCTAGAGACAAAAAATTATTTGAATTTGGAATGTGGATATTTTTAGTAAAAGTTCCAATCACCAATGAGATCAATCACCAACATTGTATGACCAAGTAACAGGCTGTATGATAAAGTAAACCGCGCGCGAGCCAAATTAAAAAAAAAGTTTATGAAAAATGAAAAACGCGCGAAATGCATTCCGTCTTCGTTCGTAAATGTTTACTCAAATTCAGATTTTACTTAGTTTTATAAAAAATGAGTGTGCCTTCCTCCAGTAGTGAGAATGAAATCAATAAACGTACTATTCTTATTCACAAGCTGCACTTACTTATTTTCTCATAGAGGCTGATAAGAAGTAGTGTCCACCTCGAGAGCAACACTATTGTAAGCTCGAGTGACGTACTTTGACTCCCTCGCTGCGCTCAGGACTCAAAGAAATACTCCGCCTTTAAAATAGTTGTTTGCTCCCTTGGCAAACAATCTACTATTTGTGAAAATTGCCCATTTTCTTGCTGACTGTAATTTTTTTTCAAAACCTGTTAAGAGGGTTGTCACATTTTGCACCTCTCTCGCTCACACGGGACCAAATTTTTAATAACGTTAAATGAAAAGATGCATTTTTGAAAAATGTAATCAATGGGCGGTCTACAAAATAATATTAGTTTAATAGGTAATTATTAAAAACACATTTTTATTGTGGCATTTATTTACATCATCTCAAAAACAGATCATAACACTTAATTACATAAGTTTATTAGATAACACAATAGAAATGTGTTTTTGAATAACTACCTATTAAATTAATATTATTTTGTAGACCGCCCATTGATTACATTTTTCAATAAAGCATTTTTTCATTTAACATTCTTAAAAATTAGGTTTTGTGTGAGCGAGAGAGGTGCAAAATGTGACAACGCTCTTAATGCAGATCAAAATGTATGAATAAGTTAAGGGCAGTCGCCTTAAGCTGCTTACATAAAGAAACAGGTTTCCGGTACAGGCGAGTCTGTGCGGGTCGGTACCGATCGGTGCAGGTATAATATTCCCATGTTATCTTATGTGTTCACTTATAAAGAAACAGGTTTAAACTTGTCGGTGCCGACTGCCATAACAACCCTGTACCGGTCGGTACCGACCCGCACGGTTATGTCTGTACCGGAAACCTGTTTCTTTATGTAAGCACCCTTAGACCGTTTTCGTGCCCATCTCAAAAATCGACCATGTATTATAATATTAAATAAAGTGATGTGTTTTCTTTCGTTGCGGACTGTACTTGAACTGCGCTATAGTACAATGGCGATCTAGAAACTCCAATATCGAAGTACACAAAGCACCTCGTTGAGTGAAACGCAGTAGAGTTTGTAACCCCGTGTTGTGTGCAGGAGCAACCTGATGGCGCACATCCGCAAGTGCCACACGGGCGACGCGCCGGACGAGCCGGCCGCGCGCGACGAGCCCGCGCCCGCGCCTGCGCCCGCCGGCTGCACCTGCGATGAGTGCGGCCGCACGTCAGTACACAGACACACACTTTTCTTTTGCCAATACTAAAAAAAAACTATATACAGTTTCGTTATTTAAAAAGTTAAATAAAGAAACTGGGAGTTTCATACGCCGCGAAGCTATGGGTTAATAAATTTTCATTATCAATTCCTGACTAGTCGAAAAATAATGTTATACGCCCCAAAGGAGAATGGGCACCGAACTATGGGTTTATGCCCTGAAGCCCAAAGCCATAAGATATACATACACCAATGGAAAGAGCTTTTCGATGAAAACCTTTGCTACTAACACGACTTTTGCCAATTGTTAGTCAGTTCGGAGTTAATGACCTAAATTGTGGCAACTTGTGCGCCGCAGTTCGTCTCGTGACGTTAGAGCACGAACTTACTACAGTTGTTTTAATAGATAACATACAAAATGGATTCGCAAGTATTATAGGGCATTATTTCTCGTGCTTGACTAGAAGGCGTGCAATAGGAAGTTGCGCTCACATTATTGTAATGATAATCTTGAATATGGAAGGCATCAACCTTTAAATGTTCCTATGGCTACCTTCCGGCTCCATTATCAGACCCTGAACACCACCTAGTGTAATAGCAGTTGTCAATACATACATATCCAATGAGTGCTCTGACACGATGGTGCTATCTTGTAAAGTTGGGGTGTTCCTATGGCTACCTTCCGGCTCCATTATCAGACCCTGAACACCACCTAGTGTAATAGCAGTTGTCAATACATACATATCCAGTGAGTCCTGACACGATGGTGCTATCTTGTTTGGTTCAAATGAGAAAATCCTTAAGATTCTACGTATTTTTACCTGTGGCTGAAATGTACAGCCTTGGCCAAAAGTATTGAGCACCTTACAAATTTCGCTCGTTCACGGAAAGTATGGGAGTAAACCAAATCTATTGTTGAAGAATTCTTTTGTCGGCCATCTACAAAGGTTTAAACAATGACCCACGCCGCACAGCTAGCAATAAAACACCTGGGTGCAATAAAATGTGTTTTTTACAATTTTTGTATTTGTTTATCAGTTCGCTACCATCGCTCGTTGTGAACACATCCAGTGATCTAGTGCGCCTTTTGTATTTTATTTCAGAAGTTTTAAGTGTTATCGTTGCAATATGCCAAAACAAAACGAACTTTCTTTAGAAAAACGTGTGCAGATACAGCTTCTGTATGAGCAAGGGAAATCACAAGTAGAGATTTCTAAAACTGTGAAATGTTCGCGCCGATCCGTGCAATATGCTATTCAGCGATTCTCTACTACCGGATCACATGAAAATAGACCGAGAACCGGGCGCAAACGCATCACCACAGACCGTCAAGATCGTCAGTTACTGAGAGAGTCGTTAAGAAATAGGAAAAAAACATCTTCAGAGCTCGCTGCTGAGTTGTCGGAACAAATTAAGAAGCCAATTTCTGCTCGAACTACTCGCAGAAGACTTCAAGAAGCTGGTCTGAAAGGCTGTAAAGCTAGGAAGAAGCCATGGCTCTCCGATAACAACAAAAAAGCTCGATTGAAATGGGCTTTAAAACACCGAACTTTCACCGCTGAAGATTGGTCAAATGTTGTTTGGTCAGACGAATCAAACTTTGAGGTGAGTAAGTCAATTTAATGCCCTGATACAATTTTATAAAATGTTTTAAAAACCAAACGCATAATTGAATTTATTTTAGTTTTACGGAACTCAATATTTTTCTCTTTATTGCAGATTTTTGGTACACCTGGTGTGACCTTTGTGCGTCGCCGTGTGGGCGAAGAATTTAAGCCAGAGTGTGTGATCCCAACCGTTAAACACGGTGGAGGCAGCATAATGGTCTGGGGTTGCATGACCGATTCTGGAGTTGGCGAATTGTTCGTGTGTGAGGGTCGCATGGACTCTACTAAGTACATAAATGTACTAGAAACTGCATTACTGCCTTCATTCACGAAACTTTTTGGCGACACGAATATGGATGGTGTCAAATTCCAGCAGGATAACGCGCCATGCCACAAATCTGCACGCACTATGAGATGGTTTCGGGAAAATAACACGGAACTGCCTGACTGGCCAGCTCAGTCTCCAGATCTGAACCCCATAGAACATTTATGGGGTTTATTAAAGCGCAGGGTTAGGCGCCACACAATTAACAACAAAGAAGATTTAAAACGCTGCCTGCGCCTAGAATGGAACTCGATTACTGTTGACGACTGTAAAAAACTTGTTAACTCTTTACCAAAAAGAATTTCTGTCGTAATTAAGGCAAAGGGTGGACCCACAAAATATTAATTTTCTATTAATAAATAGTAAAATAAACCCATATAAAACGTTTTGTTTTATTTCTATTTGATACTCCGCATAAAACTGAAAGATATCATGGGTGCTCAATACTTTTGGCCAAGGCTGTATGTAGTTGTACAATACATGTCTGCTTACCTTTTGGGGAATTCAGGCTAAATGTTTTTTGTGTTAATTCAATAATGATGATGTTTATAAGTTACTGTTTATTAATTAGTTAACTTATGACGAGAGTTAAGTGTCAATGTTAACGTCACATTTAGGACGATTAAACTTCGAATAATCTAATAATTCAGACCAGTTGTAGTAGTAACAAACATTCTTCTACTCATTTAGGCGAACGTTTGTTTCTATTATAATCTTTTCAACCTGCCTCTACTAATCTTTTCAATGAAATATATTTTAACGGTTTAACATTACCTATGTCCGACCGACTCTTAGAAACTTTGTTCCTAAAATGGCATACGAGTTTAGGAGGCCATGTTTAAAATGGACGGTGATAGGCTTAAAAGAAAAATAATGAAAGTTAATTAGTTGACGAAATACCAGAATTTAAATAATTCTTAACTACTCACATTTAGAGCTCTGTAGCTCCTCACTGACTAACAATCGAGAGAAGTCGTCATATCACGAAATATTCCCCTCGAAGAGATCTTTCCACTGGCATATATCTGAACGCTATTGGGACATGCGGCAGGCTGAACGTTCTGTCCGCCGACCGACTCGTAAATATGTACATAGTTCCTCAAACAGCATCTCAGAGCCGATGTTTTAAAATGTCCCTTTGTAGGCTTAACAGATGATGTTTGCAAGGCATATAATTAATGAAAGTTAATCAATTGACGCAATACCAGAATTTCAATAATACTTAATTACTCACATTTAGAACTCTGTAGCTTCTTTCGTACTAACAATCAAGTCATCATAATAAAAAAATATTCTCCGTGAAGAGATCTTTCCATTAGTATATATCTTAACGCTATTGGGCTTTAGGGCAGAATCGCCCAATCTCCTTTGTAGATACTCGGACCAGTTTTAACTTTTCAATGAAAACCCACTAGTTTTGCTTCTATACTAAATGTTGTTTCTGCAAGTAGTTTGATGAAACAAATCTTTCATAGTTATTGTACCTCTGATTTTGCAACACTCTCAAAATCACAGTCAATCTTTATTCTCGAGCCAATAAGGTTTCTGTTGGGTTGGGCTGCTGTCAGAGGCAAAATAACTGTAAAAGGACTGTATAAGCAAGTTAATAATATGCTGTGTGTTGCCAGGTTCGGCTCCGTGGCCGCCATGAAGCGCCACGCGCGCGTGCATCGGCCGCCGCGACACTACCAGCGCGCTGCACAGGTAGGTTTGTTATAGTCCAAGCGTGCGCGGGCGCCGCGACACTACCAGCGCGCTGCACAGGTAGGTTTGCTATAGTACAAGCGTGCGCGGGCGCCGCGACACTACCAGCGCGCTGCACAGGTAGGTTTGTTATAGTCCAAGCGTGCGCGGGCGCCGCGACACTACCAGCGCGCTGCACAGGTAGGTTTGCTATAGTACAAGCGTGCGCGGGCGCCGCGACACTACCAGCGCGCTGCACAGGTAGGTTTGTTATAGTCCAAGCGTGCGCGGGCGCCGCGACACTACCAGCGCGCTGCACAGGTAGGTTTGCTATAGTACAAGCGGGCACCGGCCGCCGCGACACTACCAGCGCGCTGCACAGGTAGGTTTGCTATAGTACAAGCGTGCGCGGGCGCCGCGACACTACCAGCGCGCTGCACAGGTAGGTTTGCTATAGTACAAGCGTGCACCGGCCGCCGCGACACTACCAGCGCGCTGCACAGGTAGGTTTGCTATAGTACAAGCGGGCACCGGCCGCCGCGACACTACCAGCGCGCTGCACAGGTAGGTTTGCTATAGTACAAGCGTGCGCGGGCGCCGCGACACTACCAGCGCGCTGCACAGGTAGGTTTGCTATAGTACAAGCGTGCACCGGCCGCCGCGACACTACCAGCGCGCTGCACAGGTAGGTTTGCTATAGTACAAGCGTGCACCGGCCGCCGCGACACTACCAGCGCGCTGCACAGGTAGGTTTGCTATAGTACAAGCGTGCGCGGGCGCCGCGACACTACCAGCGCGCTGCACAGGTAGGTTTGCTATAGTACAAGCGTGCACCGGCCGCCGCGACACTACCAGCGCGCTGCACAGGTAGGTTTGCTATAGTACAAGCGTGCACCGGCCGCCGCGACACTACCAGCGCGCTGCACAGGTAGGTTTGTTATAGTACAAGCGTGCGCGGGCGCCGCGACACTACCAGCGCGCTGCACAGGTAGGTTTGCTATAGTACAAGCGGGCACCGGCCGCCGCGACACTACCAGCGCGCTGCACAGGTAGGTTTGCTATAGTACAAGCGTGCGCGGGCGCCGCGACACTACCAGCGCGCTGCACAGGTAGGTTTGCTATAGTACAAGCGGGCACCGGCCGCCGCGACACTACCAGCGCGCTGCACAGGTAGGTTTGCTATAGTACAAGCGTGCGCGGGCGCCGCGACACTACCAGCGCGCTGCACAGGTAGGTTTGCTATAGTACAAGCGTGCACCGGCCGCCGCGACACTACCAGCGCGCTGCACAGGTAGGTTTGTTATAGTACAAGCGTGCGCGGGCGCCGCGACACTACCAGCGCGCTGCACAGGTAGGTTTGCTATAGTACAAGCGGGCACCGGCCGCCGCGACACTACCAGCGCGCTGCACAGGTAGGTTTGCTATAGTACAAGCGTGCACCGGCCGCCGCGACACTACCAGCGCGCTGCACAGGTAGGTTTGCTATAGTACAAGCGTGCACCGGCCGCCGCGACACTACCAGCGCGCTGCACAGGTAGGTTTGTTATAGTACAAGCGTGCGCGGGCGCCGCGACACTACCAGCGCGCTGCACAGGTAGGTTTGCTATAGTACAAGCGGGCACCGGCCGCCGCGACACTACCAGCGCGCTGCACAGGTAGGTTTGCTATAGTACAAGCGTGCGCGGGCGCCGCGACACTACCAGCGCGCTGCACAGGTAGGTTTGCTATAGTACAAGCGGGCACCGGCCGCCGCGACACTACCAGCGCGCTGCACAGGTAGGTTTGCTATAGTACAAGCGTGCGCGGGCGCCGCGACACTACCAGCGCGCTGCACAGGTAGGTTTGCTATAGTACAAGCGTGCACCGGCCGCCGCGACACTACCAGCGCGCTGCACAGGTAGGTTTGTTATAGTACAAGCGTGCGCGGGCGCCGCGACACTACCAGCGCGCTGCACAGGTAGGTTTGCTATAGTACAAGCGGGCACCGGCCGCCGCGACACTACCAGCGCGCTGCACAGGTAGGTTTGCTATAGTACAAGCGTGCGCGGGCGCCGCGACACTACCAGCGCGCTGCACAGGTAGGTTTGCTATAGTACAAGCGGGCATCGGCCGCCGCGACACTACCAGCGCGCTGCACAGGTAGGTTTGCTATAGTACAAGCGTGCACCGGCCGCCGCGACACTACCAGCGCGCTGCACAGGTAGGTTTGCTATAGTACAAGCGTGCACCGGCCGCC
This sequence comes from Fissipunctia ypsillon, assembly GCA_947568875.1. Taxonomy (NCBI): domain Eukaryota; kingdom Metazoa; phylum Arthropoda; class Insecta; order Lepidoptera; family Noctuidae; genus Fissipunctia; species Fissipunctia ypsillon. The sequence continues at coordinate 21,583,328 of OX387662.1, forward strand.
GCGACACTACCAGCGCGCTGCACAGGTAGGTTTGCTATAGTACAAGCGGGCACCGGCCGCCGCGACACTACCAGCGCGCTGCACAGGTAGGTTTGTTATAGTACAAGCGTGCGCGGGCGCCGCGACACTACCAGCGCGCTGCACAGGTAGGTTTGCTATAGTACAAGCGGGCACCGGCCGCCGCGACACTACCAGCGCGCTGCACAGGTAGGTTTGCTATAGTACAAGCGTGCGCGGGCGCCGCGACACTACCAGCGCGCTGCACAGGTAGGTTTGCTATAGTACAAGCGTGCGCGGGCGCCGCGACACTACCAGCGCGCTGCACAGGTAGGTTTGCTATAGTACAAGCGTGCACCGGCCGCCGCGACACTACCAGCGCGCTGCACAGGTAGGTTTGCTATAGTACAAGCGGGCACCGGCCGCCGCGACACTACCAGCGCGCTGCACAGGTAGGTTTGCTATAGTACAAGCGTGCGCGGGCGCCGCGACACTACCAGCGCGCTGCACAGGTAGGTTTGCTATAGTACAAGCGGGCACCGGCCGCCGCGACACTACCAGCGCGCTGCACAGGTAGGTTTGCTATAGTACAAGCGTGCGCGGGCGCCGCGACACTACCAGCGCGCTGCACAGGTAGGTTTGCTATAGTACAAGCGGGCACCGGCCGCCGCGACACTACCAGCGCGCTGCACAGGTAGGTTTGCTATAGTACAAGCGTGCACCGGCCGCCGCGACACTACCAGCGCGCTGCACAGGTAGGTTTGCTATAGTACAAGCGGGCACCGGCCGCCGCGACACTACCAGCGCGCTGCACAGGTAGGTTTGCTATAGTACAAGCGTGCGCGGGCGCCGCGACACTACCAGCGCGCTGCACAGGTAGGTTTGCTATAGTACAAGCGTGCGCGGGCGCCGCGACACTACCAGCGCGCTGCACAGGTAGGTTTGCTATAGTACAAGCGTGCACCGGCCGCCGCGACACTACCAGCGCGCTGCAATATAACCTTAGCAATAATAATAAGGTCGAAATGTGGTTCATGGCAAATGTTCGCGGTGGTACAGCGATGTATAGGAGAACAGTTTCTCAACTTCAAAGTTAACGTTTGTTCTCGGGATAAATTCATCCCAACTACGGAACTCTTCATTGTGCGTGCTCCGACACGCACTAGGCCGGTTTTTCTCATTTCGTGTTGACCAAAAACCAGTCAATGTCATTCAGGCGCCGAAAGATCCTTGTTGCATTTCATAAATCCATACTATATAATATACACTGACTGGACTTTTAACTCTGTTTGTCTGTCTGTCTGTCTGTATGTTACCTTTTCACGCCTAAACCACTGAACGATTTCGATAAAATTTGGCAAGGAGATAGATGGCATCCTGGGGAAGGACATAGGCTACTTTTTGTTTCAAAAATAATCCTACAGGGGGTGATGTAGGGGATGAAAGTTTGTATGGTAAACCCAGCGTTTCTTAAGTTCTAATATGAAAATTCAAATTTATTTTGGTAGGAAATAAAGAAATATATATTTCAGTGTTTTTGAAAAATCATCCCGTAAGGGGGTAAAATGAGGGTTGATTTTAAAAATCACAAATAATATTAAAATGTTTGAGTACCCTTTTTAAAAGATTTAAGGGATTGGAAATGTAGTCATAGTTCGTATCTTGACTTCTTGAGATAACTATTTTAGTCTTTATTTTAACCGACTTCAAAAAAGGAGGAGGTTCTCAATTCGGTTGTATGTTTTTTTTTAATGTTTGTTACCTCAGTACCTACCTACTCCGTCATTTAAAAACCGATTTGGAAAATTCTTTTTTTATTTGAAAGGACAGACTTCCAGATTAGTTCCGTATTTGTGATGTTTTATGCGTATTTCACAGTTATCTTGCGTCGATCTTCTAAGAGAAAAAGTTCTTTGTGTGCTTCGATTCGTATTCGTTGGTATTCAAAGGAAATATGGCCTCACCAGGTAGGATTTATTTATTTAGTAAAATGTTACGGGGCCGTCAACATTTTTGTAAATTTACTTGTATTAGGTCATTTGTTTGTGATAATAAACGTTTTATTTGTAGATAATCCGCAAGGAGACGAAATTTTTCCTGAATGTAGTCAGGCATTATTCACTAATAAGCATGAACATTACCAACAAGATAACAATAAAGAAAATGATGTTTGTTGTTTGTGTGTATGATGTTTGATGTTTGTTTGTTTGTTTGTTGTTTGTTGTTGTGTTTTTCCTGAATGTAGTCAATCGATTTTGCATAATATTTCAAATACAAATACAAAATGTTTATTTTCCGTACCAACTAGTTTACATTAGTTTATGATTGGAGCCTCCTTTTAAGCATGATGACGCCTGTGTTAGGAGACTCCGCACTTCCATAGCTTTGGCTGTTTGTACAAATTACAAAATTATTTTATTTTGAGTTTCCCGAGTTATATTTATACATTAATGTGGGTGTGTTGGGTGTGCGGAGTGTGTGATGTGTGGGGTGTGTGTTTAGTGTGCCGAGTGTGTGTGGTAGTGATGTGTTTGGGGTGTGCGTGGGGTGAGAGGTGTGTGGTGCGTGTGGATGTGGTGGTGCCAGTTAACTAATTTCCACTTATTGTAACAATAGTTCAATATCTGCATAGGTGCGTAGTTTTAACCATTCTATTAGCATTTTCTTACCTTTATGAAGATGTTCAGTGTAAATGTATATGTCTTTATTAATTTTATTATATAACCGTGCTGATTGAGTATTATATTGTGAAGCAGCAAAATTGGTTTTAGATTGTGGCACTTGAGCAATATTATCCTTCCTTCTTTCTTCCTTCCTTCCTTTTATATTTCAAAGAAGCGTAAATTCATGGGACCATGTACCATGACCAATAGTCAAAATACAAAGTATAATTCAGACACTAGCATTAAAGAAATTATGAATTCTGAAGAAGAGGATTGTGAGAGTTTATTTATCTTAGTTTATCTATTACAAACAAAAAATCAAAACTTTTCTAGAAAGAAAATTTTTTGTACAGAATAGACGCAAAATAAAGAAATTTTAATTTCGTGGGCTTCCACCTTAAATAATATTACGCGGTGGTAACCGTTTTCGCGTCGGTGTCTCTTCCACCCCGTATAAGTTTGTAAACTATTTCCAAAGGCTTGCTATCCCTGACTTACAAAATATGTATTGAAAATTAATGGCCAAGAGTATTGTCAACTTCAATGTTTAATTTAGGATAAAAAGTGGTAGTTCTCTTTATCTCAATTTTTTTAAATCTGTTTTTAAGTAAGTTCGATGTGACGCGCCAGGTGCGTCAATGGCCATGACTCGGTTAAATCCCAGTAGTACCTTCCCGTGGGATATTTTTCGACATCCACGCGGGCGAAGCCGCGGGCAAAAGCTAGTGTAGTATAATTCACAAATGAAAGAATGTTTTAAGAACTTAGCAGTATCACGTTATAACCGTGACTATAGTGGACTTCTTAATTGCGACGAGTCGAGTACGCCTTCCGTCACCGAGCACCGCGTCACGACTGCCCGGTGGGTGACAATAAATGGCTGATCTACCATAACAATGCTACCATGAAAATAAAATAACTTGTTTTGCTAGTTTTGTACTATTCAAAGCAAATAAAACAGTAGTGACAAAAGTGGAATGTCCACCTTTGTGCTAATTTGATTATCCTTTATTTCAAGAATTTTATTGCAACATAATATGATTTGTTTATAAAATTAATGTTATAATTAAAAAAAAAACAGTATTCTTTAAAAGCTCACAAAAAACGCTGAGGTGTCTTAAAAACCATGAACTTTGGTTAGTTAAAGTTAGCGACAGGGTGTGTGACACGCTGAAGTTACCTTTTGCTCCTTATTTTTAATCAGTTAAATTAACAACAATTAAATCCGTTATACATTTTTTTAAAGCTAATGAACTATTACTGTACATAAAAAAAAAATTAATTCAATAGAGAATAGGATGGTCTTGTAAATTGTTTGTATATTTTTGTGACAGTACTTTCTGCATATGTACAATCTTTCACGGATTGGCCCTTTTACGTTTTTATTTGATCAATATAGTTGACACTGACCTGCAAATTGCAAAAAACATAAGTACATTTGAATGTCGCGCTACCCTGGCGCTGTTGTCTAGGAGGATGCGAATATGTAGCCGGCCAAATTGTAATTTTCATATGTTTTTTGCAATTAGCGAGTCAGTGTCAAGTTGTATACTGATCAGATATGATTAGGGCTGCCTTAGCGCGTCCCCCTTGGTTAAGTTGTATACTGATCAGATATGATTAGGGCTGCCTTAGCGCGTCCCCCTTGGTTAAGTTGTATACTGATCAGATATGATTAGGGCTGCCTTAGCGCGTCCCCCTTGGTTAAGTTGTATACTGATCAGATATGATTAGGGCTGCCTTAGCGCGTCCCCCTTGGTTAAGTTGTATACTGATCAGATATGATTAGGGCTGCCTTAGCGCGTCCCCCTTGGTTAAGAACTTGAGTGATTTTCTCATTGTGTTTTACAGGAAGAAGGCAACGAGTCGCAGGAGGGAGAGGACATGGAGGGTGAGGTGGAGTACCTGGAGGTAGAGGAGCTGGACGAGCTGGTGTACCACGAGCACGAGCACTACGAGCACAAGCCCGACATTCAACAAATGGAATGAGGACAACTCACTACTGACGCATGTCGTAATAATGTCTGTTCCTAAAGTATCTGATGAAAGTGGAAACAAACCCTGTTCGGGCGCCCTCCGCGTGCGGTAGTGCGGAGCTGCGCGTGCGCGGCGGGCTCGGCTGGTCGCGCCCACTCAGTGGCGCTGCCGTTACTTCGATACTCAATCACGCGCCGCGTCGCGTCGTCCGTTTATCGCTTTAGATATTAACTAAAATGAAGGCAAAAGCATCACACACACATCGCATTTGGCTGCTTAAATAATAACAAGGATCCGACCCCCACGTTTTTCACACTTCCGAGGGACATCGGAAGGTAAAGCCGTTAAATTGGCCTCATGTAACACAAAAGTATAAGTTACCGGGTAACTTAAAGTAACATAAATTTTGTAAGGGCATATCTACAATATTGGGAAACATTACTTTTTAGAAAATTTTATTTCTTCTATTTTTTATAACTAACTTCAATAAAATTCAGTTTTATTTTTAAAGCTTTATTTTATCTATAATATCCGTGTCGTCCTTATACTAAAATAAGTATTATGAAAAAAAATATATAATAATTTATATAAATTATTATATTTTAATCATAACACTTACATATATATGTTATATGTCGGAGAAACAACATTGTCCTCGACATCATCTTTAGTGTTCACGTCGGGTGTACTAGTGGGCGTCATTGGAATATGCGAGCACAAAACGCTAGTTACAGTTAGTTCCATACGATTTTATTAAAAAGTTGTACAATTTAATCACTAGGTAATTTAGGAGTAGCAGGTTCGCGGCACCGATCTAACTTCACCACTTGTTATCCGCCTCGACCAACCACCGTCACAACAGTGAACTCATTGCTCCATACGGCGAACGTTAAGATGGCGCCTCGACTCCACTATATATATTATTTGAGATAGGTTTGCTCTTGACTCTACAGTGGGTTGCCAAATTATTAGGGACAGTCACATTTTTTATCAATTTCTTACTTTGGGCGCACTTGACTGCAGTTTTAAGTGGTGCAAGCGTTACAGGAATGTATTATTTAGTTTCGTCATGTCTCTATAACTCAAATTTTAAGTGGATGTTGAGATTTAAAGGGCACATTTATTTTCTACAATTTTTTAAGTTACGTGAGAGCCGTAGTGCACTTTTGACGCTAATCAGTGAAAGACGAATTTGAATATTTTAATAAAGTTATTTTTATATTTGTGCTACAAAATTTTGATAAAATGTAAGTATTGTTATTATGTTATTTAAAAATTCAATTATTTATCATATGATGGTAAAAATAATATTTAATTTTAATTTTTTTTGCTTCCAGTATGGGTCGGGGATGCGATTTGACTCCAAAAAAAAAATCTGAAATAAAAACCCTACTCCAGCATACCAGTCATTCCCAAAGGAAAATAGCAGACATTGCTGGTGTTTCTAAGTCGGCAGTCAATAAAATAAAAATTAAATTGGACCTAAATCAGCCAATTTCGCCTAAGAAAAAAGGCAATTGCGGCAGAAAACGCATCACTACCCCACGTTCTGATAGGAAAATTAGAGATATCTGTATACAAAACAGAAAAAAAAGTGCTGGACTGTTAACCCAGTTAGTCCAGGAGTCAGGAATACCAGTTTCCAAGAGAACTGTGCAGCGCAGATTGGCAGAGGAAGGCTTGACAGGTCATCGTCCTGTGAAAAAACCACGGTTGACTGATGCAATGAAGAAGAAACGCCTTGCCTGGGCTCGGGAACACCGCCAAAAGACTGTTGAGGACTGGAATAAGGTCAGTTTGCATTATTACTAGTATTTTACACCGTTTAAAATAATAATTTTCAAAATAATCAATAATTTTCATTTTTTTCAGGTTTGTTTCTCGGATGAGTCAACATTTGAGATTCTAGCCGACAAGAGCAGCTTCGTCAGGCGACGCCCAGGGGAAAAATACCACCCCGACTGCATCGTGGAAAGGGTAAAACACCCTGTTAAAATAATGGTGTGGTCTGTCATAAGCGTCAAGGGGGTTGGGCGCCTGTACATTGTCCAGGGAACCATGAAACAAGACCAGTACAGACAAGTTTTACAAACTCGCCTGTTACCGACACTTGAAGAATGGTTCCCTGATGGTGAGGAATTCATGTTTATGCATGATTCAGCGCCATGCCATAAAGCCAGAAGCGTTTCGAAGTTCTTGGCAGACCACAACATTCCAGTTTTACCTTGGCCTGGTAATTCTCCTGACATGAACCCCATAGAAAATTTATGGGAGATTACCAAGGCCGAAATAGCCAAAGAAATGATAACCACCAAGGTCAGGCTGATAGAAAAGCTCATTAATGTTTGGCATCACAACCCTAAGATAAAAGAAAGTGCCAAACAGTGCATAGAAAGCATGCCCAGGCGTATCGAAGCACTAATTGAGGTGAAAGGAAATGTCACTAAGTACTGATCACTACTAAGTAACATTTGTTTTCGGCTGTTTATATACTTAATTATTATTTTTTATTTTTGGTTTGTTCTTATTTTACATCGATAATCATTGTTTTGTGTAATTAAAGCTTTTATTATTCAAACAATTTGTTTTTCTTATTGATATAAGACCCACACTTCAAAAGTAAAAAAAAATCGTGACTGTCCCTATTAATTTGGCAACCCACTGTAGTCTAGGTCAGAGATGACAGAGACAAAGTCGACGATGGAGCGAGCTTACCCAGAAGAAGCCTGTTCACTCTCACTTTGAAGAGATCGGGGTTGTATGCGTTCGGAAACACAGACGCAGGCAGAGAGTTCCACTCCTTTGCTATGCGCATCACATATATTTATTATTTTTAATATTTAAACATTTCAGAACAAAAAATATAAGTAGTGTCAAAATAATGTATTACACTTAATTAAACTCTTAGCATTTTATGGCGCTCCGTAGGTAGGCATAAGGATGGCATTAAAAGCAAAAACATGGTTTCATTACCAACTATTTACTGCAGGTGCCACTTGTCATGCCACCAACGCAATAGAAGTCAAAATCGGTTGAACAGACGTCGACGAATGTCTAATCTTATTTCAAATGGATTATATATCAAAATAAAAGTAAACTTAATCACATATCTTCAAAGTAACTCAAAATTATCCCTTAACAGATATTCGTTTCTTTATCATTTGTGACCAATTCTATGGTTTTTACAATCGATACAAAAGTAACAGTGTCTCGGTCTATTTCCTGCTTACAACGAATTTCAGTGAAGGGTTTTTTACTGTCTTCAGGAAAATAACCGTGTATTTATCCTCTGTAAAATTTTTGTTCTACACGTCCGATATATTTCCTATGGTTACGAATATAAATCTTACTAATAAATGGTTTATTTTAATATTTTTTTTTATATTTGTTTCATTCTTGTATTGTAACTCGTCAGACTTTTCGTTTTTGTTAGCTTTTACAGTAATACTTAAATCCGGTTTGACGTCTTTAGTACTCAAATCTAAGTATTTTAAGCCACAGTCCGCCAACTTAAAAATTTTAAGACCACTGTTTTTATTAATTCCAGAAGTACTCGCTACCGGGTTTTTGTATGGATCAGCATTCTCTGGATTTATTGTGGTATCTAATGATTTTTTGGCAGAAAAAAAGATCAAAATTTGGATCCAAATTTTGAAATTATAGTCCTTCAAATTGTTTTAAGTCAAAATATACTTTGTTACATGGTAAACTTCGAATTTCTGATAATATTGTGACTCCTTTTTGCGCAGCCGACTTTCTCTCTTGTTTTGGTTCTAAAACACTTCCTTCAAAGTTTTCTTTTTCTAAAGCAAATCTTCAATCTTTATTCATGTTTTCTCCGTTTTCTATATCATCTAAATATTCTTCTCCATAATTAGGCTCAGAAGCATGTGTGGCATCACTGTCGTTATATTCCATTCCAAAACTCTCGGCGCTGTTATTTTTTTACCATGTTCTTCTGCTTTTCGGTAGGTTTCCGTTGGTGATTTCAAATCTGTGTCTTTTTTAGAATGACAATCACATCTACCACTCATATTTTTGCAAAAGCAACTTAAATCTCGAAAGCTTACCGATTTTTTTCATTTAATATTACTTGATGTATTTTTCACTAAAAATACATCAAGTAATATTAAATGAAAAAAATCGGTAAGCTTTCGAAATAGTTAAAAATCTACATCCGCTGCCCAACACTTTGGGCAGCGGATGTAGATTTTTAACTATTTCTTCTTGAAGTGGTTTTATATCTTCTGGAGGAATATAAAATACTTTTAAGGCTGAATCTGTTTTGGAAAGGACTTCAGAAGCGGTTTTGGCATCGCGGATATCTTTAGAGTCACAGATACATTCGTCTTCTGTTGTATGTACTCAATAATATCAGTTGGTCTGGTCGCTGTGTTTACATTATTTATGAAAAGCGGAACTTTAATGTCGGCTGCTCTAAACTTAACATCGGCCGGTGTTATAGCCTGGCCCTTGTAACCCTGCAGGCGATTTCTCGACCTTTTTCGTTGAGCAGTTTGCCATTCCTCAGACACTTTCTCTTTTTCCATTCGCCTTCAGTAAGGACAATTTCCGCTAGCGGTTTTTGCTTGGACCACCCGCTATACACTGGCTCGGGCTCGCTCGTGTTATTCCCTGTCTTGTTATGGTCCGCTACCATTTGCTATTCACATTCAAATTAGACATACTCGAACTGTTCACTGTTTGTAATTCACTCGACTTAGTTCCAGTCGCCGTAGTAACGAACGTAGCGATGGTAGGGGTCTCGATCGGCGCAGGCGCACAATATTTAAGGTAATTTAAAACTGTAATTTCGGATTTAAGTATTCAAATAATGATATCAAACTCTGAACTGGTAAGTGGCACTACACATTGGCATCCACAGGTTCGTTTTCTTACATTCATCAGATACTTTTGGAACAGACTACGCCCTGAGCCTGCGTACTGCTGGTAAACAAAAGATGTGCAACATTGTTGCAGGAACATGTTCTTGTTGCTGGACACATTTAAAAAAAAACCTTTTGTTTACCATAAATATGAGGACACACATCAAACAGATGCACTGAACACACAACACTCACTTTCACACACACACATCAAACAGATGCACTGAACACACAACACTCACTTTCACACACACACACACACATCATACTTGTTACTATTTTTGATAGACTAGCTAAGGTATTTAGCTCACTATATTGTATTGAAGGAAACTGGCTCAAGGTTTCTAACTGGGATTGTTCTGCTTTCCGTAAAATACTAAAATTGTATAGTTAGTAGTTAGCCATAGCTATCTATTCGCTACATAATACCAGCTTCTATGTAAGACAATGTTACAGACTTCATATAGGTTAGCAACGTGTTGATAATAAGTGCCTGCTTAGTGTTTTAATATGATTGTCTGAAGTGTTAGCCAACCTGGATATGATAACTGGGAACAGGCGTATTCAATAAGATTAGCTGGTTACACATTTAATATGAATGTCTGAAGTGTTCGCCAACTTGGATATGATAACTGGGAACAGGCGTATTCAATAAGATTAGCTGGTTACACATTTAATATGAATGTCTGAAGTGTTCGCCAACTTGGATATGATAACTGGGAACAGGCGTATTCAATAAGATTAGCTGGTTACACATTTAATATGAATGTCTGAAGTGTTAGCCAACCTGGATATGATAACTGGGAACAGGCGTATTCAATAAGATTAGCTGGTTACACATTTAATATGAATGTCTGAAGTGTTCGCCAACTTGGATATGATAACTGGGAACAGGCGTATTCAATAAGATTAGTTGTTTACAATGTAAGTACACTTATGGTTTCTTTTCTTTTTCATTTAATTTCTGTAGAATTAAAATATATATACGTTTCATTGTATTATTGTGTTATTATTAAATAGTTTTCTCCCACAAGATAATGCTTATCTAGATCCTACCGAATAGCGTGACTGTAAAGAAGTTAATAAAATAGTTGTAAAAAAGGGGATTTAAATCAGAAAGGGTTTCAACAATAATACTTTATTATTACAACATTACAATACTAAATAATCGTGGAAAAATACTTAAGGACATGTATAGAGTGCCGCCAGCGGCATCGTATCACTATCGGCTAGAGTGCCGTCAGCTTGCGGCGTGACGCTACGGGTCCCCGAAACGATCAATTGCCATCACTATTGTAGTATAGAGGTATAAGGAACAGAGCATAAAGTTCACTCATCCTCTATAGAAGAGGGAGGATCCTCCGACCAGACGAGTGTAGTGTCTGGTGGGCAACTGCCCGACGATTTGTTGGGAATTCGCTACGTCCCCATCAGGGCGTGTATACAATATTATTTTTGTTCAGAATAAGTAACTGAATCGATTCCAATAATTTTTACAACATGTTATATTTTGTCCCAAAAATATTTTAAAAAGTTTACAAGTTGGACACCGAGTGACACTAAGTACTCTATCCGCAATCATACGCGCACAACACAGATCACGCGCGGGCGCACAGGCAGCGGGGCGGGGGTAAAACAACCCCTTCAGTCGCCCGGATGCTACAGGTTAAAGCGCACGCTCCGCGCGGGCGTGCGGTCGCCGTGGGCCTTTGTGTTTCGGTTAAACGTGTACCTATCGTATGTAAAAAGTATCGTGCAACCATGTCTCATACACAAATGTCCAGTACACAAAAATGGTACGACATTGTAACTACTGATCCAAGACAATTACTGTAAAATAGTGATGATTAACATTTTTAAACATGTCAAGATGGTTAATTGTAGAAAGTTATTATTGGTACCTACAGCCTGCTGTGGTTATGTAATGCGATGTTTAACACTTTTCATCCACTTTTAACTTGGCATGAGGTGTAACAAATCGCATTGCCAACATTTTATCACTAACGGCTACATTTGCGATTAAAGTACATAATAATTAGATATTATTATGTACTACACTTGACCATTACAACAGTGGTGGCAACAAGCTTGCAAGTGTGATGGAAAATGTTATCACCAGTTAGTTACAATACAATCGCCGTACGGTTACCTACTGCCAAATCATTATTATCAATGAGCGCAAGACGACGCGGGCGGCGCGGGGACGCCGCGTGGTGAGCATGTTTTTGTACGGACAAGCAGATAACATAACAAGCTTATAACTTTGTGATTTTTCATGACATAGTTTGAAATTTTGTACATAGATTCTTTACATAAAAATACTAGACACGTGTTTCCGGTTTAGCATAAACTAAAACTAATGTTGTATATACGAGTCACGCGGTAACTCTGATTGCGCGATGCAGAATTTAGCGTGACGTGCGTGTAATGCGTAGTTCGCATGTGGCGATGTAGATGCCGCCACAGTAGTCATATTGACAATAGCTTCAACTGCACTCGGTAGGCGGTCAATTTGTGCATCAATGTGTATCAATCACGAAAAATTTGACAATTACAATTAATCGTTTCGGGGACCCATAACGTTTGACAGCTGTCAGTCATCGCATGTGAACAAAAGGCAATGTTACTACTGGTATTACGAGAACTATGGATGCAAGAGCGAGCTTGAGACTTGGGGCACCCCGACTCGGACAGGTTAGGTTCGAAGGGGATGGCGAGATGTATTGAGCGAGCGAAGAAAGACCCTGCCATCCCCTTCGTGGTTATTTTTTCTTTTAAACCATTGAGCCCTGCGTAGCGGGGCTCCGTCGACGCCTTATAACTGCTTGGAAAAATGAAATTTTGGCGATTTTTTTCTCGGTACATGGTATAACTAGTTTCGGGGTTTTCAAAAATACACTAAAAAGGGTATATTCTACCAAAAAAAAAACCTACTATAAAAAATCGCCGGTCCATAAAGTACAGTGCTTCCCAATTGGTCAATTTATGTCGACATACTTTTTTCCATTGTTTCTATGTTACGTGTATCACATGCTTCCGCAACTGCTTACGGCACAGAACGGTCGCGTTATTGTGCCGCATACTCTTTACGGCAGTAGATGGCGCCACTACAACCGATAGTGACACAATGCCGCTTGCGGCGCTCTGTACACTGCCAATAATTTAATGTCAACTAACAATATCACAATACATTAGGTAAGGGTCGCTAGTAACTAATGCCTATTAATTACTTTTGCATTTTAAATAAACATTTATATTTTAGACAAGGGCTACTAACGCATCTCGCAGAACTCGAGTAGTCTATGAGTACGGTCAGTCGAGGATGGAAACCAAAATGCTAAACTTCCAAAATCTTGGAGAAACCCCCCAAAATCAAATACATAGAAACTGGTATTCGATTCACCCCGACCGAGTCCATTTGTTGTCCGCACTGTTGTGTTAGTTGCATGTCGCAGCATACGTCGCTGAGAGCTCAGGGTCGCGAGTACAAGGAGTGCCAGCTTGCAGACGTACCTCCCGCATGTCGTGACAGGCGCCGCGCAGACGTGAATCGGTTTCCGAAGAAAGCAGTGCCGTCAGAATTATAACCACCGTCCGAGCAGACTCGATAGCGAGAGGTGTTAGCACCGCGTGATAGCGAGAGGTGTTAGCACCGCGTGATAGCGAGAGGTGTTAGCACCGCGTGATAGCGAGAGGTGTTAGCACCGCGTGATAGCGAGAGGTGTTAGCACCGCGTGATAGCGAGAGGTGTTAGCACCGCGTGATAGCGAGAGGTGTTAGCACCGCGTGATAGCGAGAGGTGTTAGCACCGCGTGATAGCGAGAGGTGTTAGCACCGCGTGATAGCGAGAGGTGTTAGCACCGCGTGATAGCGAGAGGTGTTAGCACCGCGTGATAGCGAGAGGTGTTAGCACCGCGTGATAGCGAGAGGTGTTAGCACCGCGTGATAGCGAGAGGTGTTAGCACCGCGTGATAGCGAGAGGTGTTAGCACCGCGTCAAATACTCACCGTTTTATTTTTGACGGCCGCCATTCTACATCGATAGATAACCGTCGTAGCTTTACTAAGTAATGTTCTTCCCGCACTTAGGAAACCAAGACTACTAATCTACAAACTATTCAATGGTCTCTCCGTTGTGAGTTCTTGACAGATTAGCTACACAAAATCTGTCACAGTGGCCGGACCATTGCAACGTGTGCAAATTAGTAGACTTAGGCCTCAGTTCGTTCGCACTAGTTGGTGACGTCGGGCGGCGCGTCGTGCGGGCGCGGGCGCGGCTGCGTGCGACAGATGAGCACGACGCGTCTGTCGCTCGCACTAGTTGGTGACGTCGGGCGGCGCGTCGTGCGGGCGCGGGCGCGGCTGCGTGCGACAGATGAGCACGACGCGTCTGTCGCTCGCACTAGTTGGTGACGTCGGGCGGCGCGTCGTGCGGGCGCGGGCGCGGCTGCGTGCGACAGATGAGCACGACGCGTCTGTCGCTCGCACTAGTTGGTGACGTCGGGCGGCGCGTCGTGCGGGCGCGGGCGCGGCTGCGTGCGACAGATGAGCACGACGCGTCTGTCGCTCGCACTAGTTGGTGACGTCGGGCGGCGCGTCGTGCGGGCGCGGGCGCGGCTGCGTGCGACAGATGAGCACGACGCGTCTGTCGCTCGCACTAGTTGGTGACGTCGGGCGGCGCGTCGTGCGGGCGCGGGCGCGGCTGCGTGCGACAGATGAGCACGACGCGTCTGTCGCTCGCACTAGTTGGTGACGTCGGGCGGCGCGTCGTGCGGGCGCGGGCGCGGCTGCGTGCGACAGATGAGCACGACGCGTCTGTCGCTCGCACTAGTTGGTGACGTCGGGCGGCGCGTCGTGCGGGCGCGGGCGCGGCTGCGTGCGACAGATGAGCACGACGCGTCTGTCGCTCGCACTAGTTGGTGACGTCGGGCGGCGCGTCGTGCGGGCGCGGGCGCGGCTGCGTGCGACAGATGAGCGCGACACGTCTCTGTCGCGGCAGCCTCTCGCCACGCCACTCACTCTGCTCACCGCCCAGCACCGCGTGCGTGAAGTCGTAGCGAGCCACGCCTCTGCAACGTGCAACATTTACTGTAATGCTCTGGTCACACTGAGCGGAATGCGGGGCACGACTGCGCGCGTCAATTGTTTTAAAGATTAAGAAGTCACGTGACTACTGGCGCCAGTATGAACACGTTACAAGTCGACACAATCAGCGCAAGCGAGTAAAGTCTTGCAACCCGGGATTTGCGTCAGTTTGGTCAGAGCTTTAATCAGGACATAAACTACAAAATCAATTTTGCAGACACTGAGTCGGGCTTGTGTACAAATAGACACTTTCTCTTCTATGTCCAACATATTTTTTTTTAAGTTTAATCAATCATAGTACCTACTATCACCTATTTATTAAATGTACTGTAACTGTATATATAGTGCATGCTTACTTCATGATGTAGAGCGCGCGCCGCGCCAGCAGTGCGTCGACGCGCATGTGCGCGTGCGTCACGTGCGCCAGCTGCATCACCGCGCTGGACACCAGACACAGCCCCGCGATCACGTCGCCGCAGAACTATGGCGAGCGAGCTGTTGTTAACACTTTCATCGCCACCTCTATTCGGTGTTTGGGTTAGCGCCACTACGTGATGACATTACTTTAGCAACATAAAAAATGCTTTTTTACCGGACCACCTCAAACATTTTCAATTTATCGCGTAACAATTATTTTGATTAGGACATAGTGTGATACTGAAAGTTTCAAAACACGCAGTGTCTCAGTTGAGGAAGAATTTACAAAAAGGCACACATTCTGCTAATTTCTTACAACGAAATCTCTTTTTACCCGACTGCGGCGAAGTCAAAAAAGGAGGGTTATGTGTTTGACCTGTATGTACACTACCGTCCAAAAGTTTGGAAGCACAACTGTCTTCAAACAAAACAAATGAATACCGACTATAGGCGTCAAAAATTTGCAATGAACTATCGTTTTACAAGCTTTTACGATTGTTTACATAAAAATAAAAATAAATTCTTAATCCGTCGGGTACTTTACTGTTGCAATGGTGTGGTTTATTTGGTGGTTTTAAATTTTTAAGACCCTGTTTAGTCCAACTGGAGCATTGGCATGTGGATGTTGTGATATTAACATTGTCTGTATTCGAAAGATATCGACGACTCCTTTGACCTTATTTTTTCTTGTGAAAATGGCAAAACGCAAGCAAATCACGCTGGAACAGAGAACCGCTATTTGTACTCTACGTGAGGAAGGATACATTGAACGTCAAATTGCAGAAAGGCTCGGAATCTCTCGTAAAGGTGTCCACTATACCCTTGTTAGAAAACGAGAAACTGGGAAAAATGAAGACAGATCGAGATCTGGTAGGCCCAAATCCACAACAAGGCAAGAAGACAACTTCATCAGAATTCTCTCTAAACGGAATCGATACTTAACTGCACTACAAATCACCGCAGCTCTGAATGAAACGGGAGAAACACCCGTTTCAAAAACAACTGTTAAAAGACGTTTATTGTCTGCGGGACTAAGAGGATGGCAAAAGCGCACCAAAACTGGACAATAGAGCAATGGGAAAATGTCCTTTGGAGTGACGAATCAAAGTTTCAGATTTTCGGATCCAATAGACGTGGGTTTGTACGCCGGTCAAAAGAAGAGAGGGCTTCAGAGGCATGTACTGTGCCTACTATCAAACACGGTGGATGTAATGTCATAGTTTGGGGGTGTCAACAATAAACCCGGAAATCTTGTGAGGATAACCGGAAAACTAAACAAGGAAGGTTACTTGAAAATTCTCCAAAATTCCGCCGTACCCAGTGGACTAAATCTGGTCCTGGATTCATTTTCCAACAGGATAATAATCCTAAGCATTGAAAAAACATGTTCTCCCGTACATTCCAACTGCAATTAATGTAAGTTTGTACGCACAATATCGAGAGATTTATCGTGTTATTTCAAGACCATAGACTTCTTATAGTTTTTCCTGTATTTTTAAAAGTACCTATAGAACTATTTTCTGTATTTTTTGCAAAATTTTAGGCTCAGTAATTTCGGAGATAAAGTACGGAAGAGGTACGGTCAATTCTCGTAATAACTTTAAAACTATTTATTTAAAAAAAAAACTATTTGAGACCCTCACATGAAGCCATTTCATTCGATATGTCACACGGTATAGTTTGCAAAACTATTTTTGCCTCCCAAAATTGACCCCCGTATTCAAAATTCATTTATTTACGTTACACGTACGTATATGGGTCATATAAATTAATATGTGTACCAAATTTCAACTTAATAGGTCCATTAGATTCGGAGCAAATTGGCTGTGACAGACAGACAGACACACGAGTGGTCCTATATGGGTTCCGTTTTTTCCTTTTGAGGTACGGAACTCTAAAAACTGAAAAAAGTCCGAAAAATTCAAGGTTTTTCGAGCATCACGCACTTAGCCACAGAACAGAAAAAACAGTAGAAATCGCATAGCGCTTCATTAGTATCGGAACCAGCGTATCCAAACTCACACATAGATAGGTTAATTGTATTTCGTAACACTAAGAAATCCTTGGTGTAATTGGTAATTTATTAATGAATGACAGTAGGAAATATGTCAATTGTCGCTTGTTTGAAAATAAACCTTAGTAATATGACGATAGAGTTGTTTATTATCTACTGTTTTTTTAAGTATTCTTTTTTTTGTTTATTTTTTAAGTATTTATAACCTTTCCGTTTAAAGCGCACACGGAATAGTTTGATGAGCAAGTTACGCTACCCGCCGCTAGATGTCACTATGATAAATTCATTCAATTTAAAGCTGTATTTCGTTATAGATAAGATTGATATTTCCGTAATGAAGGCATTACTATTAGTTCTACTCTAGGGATGACCACAGTCGTTGCCTTATTTATCGACTTTCCGTTTTACTTTCAAACAAAATACAGTCAACAGCTATGGTCGATAAATATTATAATGTTTGAAATCAAGTGTGTATATAAATTTAATATAAGAGTAAATTGTGTGTCAATTATAAGTTCATGTTTGAAATATCTTAAGTCATCTATTCAGGTGAATAAAATAAGAAAACAAGACGCTGTCGCGTGCAATTCACTTTGCCATAATTGTATTCTTTTGTAGTACAGTATTTAAAATTGAGTTCGAGAATTTTAAATTAATAACATATAAAATGCAAGTCTCGAAGAATCGCGATTCCTGATTCTTTTCAGATTCTGGCCCCTTAACGAAATGAGTAAACAACCTATATGCTATGAAACCGTATAAATGACTAAATTGTATACATTTGATACAGACAAATTATACACAGGACACCAAAAAAAAACAAATTACATAATAATATGTACCTACTTGAAAATGTAGAATTTTTTGTTTTGGCACTGCTGTGTCGGCTAGGTACTTGTTTCCGCTTTTAATTAAAAAATCGAGTTCTACGAAGTGATCTGAGCAAATTGTACTAGTTTTTGTAGGAAACCAACTTTGCCTTCCATTCGCTTCGATCCATTTTTTTTCTGTCTGGATCCTTAGGAAATCTGAAGTCACAAAATATTACGATACCCACTTTTTTATAGGCTCGAGACTTTGTAAATTACACTTGCTCGATTAACTTTTTCTCGATTAGAATATTACGAATAGATTAGGTAGGTACCGTAGAATGGGGTTACTTTAAATCGCGGGGTAACATTGATCGAAACTTCTTTTAGAAACTTAAGTGCAAATATTGAGAAAACGGAACGCACTAGCCCACTTTTTTTTTCGGGTTGGCAACACTGATTGTCAGCCATCTTTCCCTTAGAAGCATAGGAGAGTGCGGCGGCTCGTTTTGCATAAAACAATTGAAAAGGTGAGTAACTACATATTAATATCTTTTTTTAGCCTGCAAAACTTTGTCCGTAACTAATTGGCTTTGTGTATAGGCATAATGCAATTTATATTCGGTTAGTTTAACTTTAATTTGTGAACTATAAAAAATATTGTGATTTCCTAACCTCAAAATTTGCTTGTGTTATTGGCAAAAAATTAACGCGGGGTGACATTGATCAACAGGCTGGGTGAGATTGATCGGTGATCAAAGTAACCCTACGTTTTAAAGTAAGGGTGTGGTTAACTACTTTTATCCGATTCTTAGGATTCTTTATATATTATTATTAATCTATTGCTTCAGAAACATCATGCCGCGAGATTACAAAAAAAAAACCCGGGACGAGAAGATATATAAACTACAGTGACGAATTATTAAATGAAGCTTTGTCAAGAGTAGTGACAGGAGCTATGTCTTTACGGGCTGCATCCAGAGAATATAATATTCCCTTTGGAACTCTGTACAATAAATATAAAGGAAACTTTACTAGAACTCCAGGTGCACAACCTATTTTTAGCCATACCGAAGAAAAATCTCTGTTGCAGGCGGCAGCAAAATGTTCTGACTGGGGTTATCCTTTAAGCGCACTTGATTTGAGGTTTTTAGCAAAAGCTTATTTAGACAGACAAGGCCGACATGTTGCTAGATTCCAAAATAATCTCCCAGGCCCCGATTGGGCATATTCTATATTAAAAAGGCACAAGGACGAATATTCGACAAGAGTCGCCACAAATATAAAAAGATCCAGGGCAGGTGTTTCAAGGGAAAGTTTAAATGCATTTTTTGATAATTTAGAGCCACTTATCAAAGATCTTCCGGGATCTAATATTTTTAATTACGACGAATCAAATTTGAGCGACGACCCAGGAAAAAAGCAAGGTATCTTCAAGCGGGGTGTTAAATACCCTGAGCGAGTGACAAATTTTTCCAAAAGTGCTATGTCCATTATGATTTGCGGATCAGCAGATGGTGTGATGTTACCACCATATGTTATTTACAAGAGCCAACACTTATATTATATGATACATGGAAAGAAGGAGCGCCATCTGGACCGCCTTGCTGTGATAAACGTTGTTGTGCGGGAGGAACAAGATTTAATAGAACCAACAGTGGGTGGTTTGACTCTGAGACATTTCGAGATTGGTTTATTAAATGCTTTCTACCTCATGCTAAAAATTTACCAGGGCGCAAGGTAATGATTGGCGACAATTTATCGTCCCATTTAGACACAGATGTTGTGAGACTTTGTGCAGAAAATGAAATTGATTTCGTCTGCTTGAGGCCACATTCCACCCACTTATGTCGACCATTGGACGTAGCATTCTTCCACCCTATGAAGGCTGCCTGGCGTGCAATCCTAGCAGAGTGGAAAGCTCAAAATATGCGAATCACAAGTGTCCCTAAGGACACTTTCCCCCGACTGCTTACTAAGGCTCTGCTTAAAATGAACTCAGCACAAGCAAAGCCAAATACACCATTTTGCACTGAGTCTTCAGGAATAAAACGTAATTTGAGAAGTGGTTTTAAAGCCACTGGAATTTTTCCATTTAACAAAGAGCAAGTCTTGAAACGATTACCAGATAACAATGCACTTGAAAACTCAGATGCGCCGGTAGAGTCGGTTTTAACTGATTATTTACGCACACAAAGATTTGGTGACTTTTCTTCATCAGCTGTACGCAGAAGAACGCGCTTAAACTTAGCTCCAGGTGCTAGCGCTTCTACAACAATTCCTAGAGCAAATGAAGAATTACCTGGCTCTTCATCTCCTGAAGCTAATGAAGAATTACCTGGTCCTTCGTCTTCTGAAGCAAATGAAGAATTACCTGGCCCTTCGTCTACATCAGCAGATTTTGAAAGAAACGAAAATGAAATTTGTGTTGGCAGATACCTACGTACTTGCAAAATTTTTTACTCCTCGTGGGAAAAAAACATTTAAATATGTTTGTCGGATTATTGATACATCGCCGCACATTGTGGTAATAGGATATAAGTCATTAGAAAATAAAAAGGTGTTTGAATTAGTTAGAAGTGACATTTCGGGTATAGAAAAATGTGATATAATTTCATTTCTTCCAGAACCAGTCTTTAAATGAGGAAGAGCCAACCTCTAAAGTAGAATTCCCGTTTGATGTAGACATTCTAGAGCTAAAGTGACGATATCATATTGGTTATTGTTTTTTATAAATTTATTATGTTCAACGTTTAAGTAATAGTTCCTTTAATTTTTTACTCGGAAGTTATATATTTTTTTTAGATAAGTTTCATAATAAGCGCCAATCAGGTGTCGAAATACTGCCCAATTAATAGGGAATGTTGATTGTTGTTTAGTCACTAGACATTGTACTAAATAATTTAATTTAAAAATAAAAAAAGAACTGATTAGAATACAATTTTCTGTGATTTGATAGTTAAACTATTGCTTATTTCTAAGTAAAAAATTATGTTCCTAAGTCGTAAAATAAAGACTGATTAGAGTAAAATCTGTTTTATTTATATGATCAGTTACCCTAAAGCATTAAAATGCTTATAAAATTAAAAATTACCGGTCGATTTTTTTGATTATTTTTTTCCGTAGTATCGTTTCGGGTCTACTTTCGAATTCCATAATAAAAACATGGGTGATCAAAGTATCCCCACTCACGGTTTAACTTTGATCGCTTACTTTTTTTTTTTTTTTCTTAAATTATTAAAATTTAGCATGTTAAAATTAGCTTATTCAAATCTACACAAAAAACCGATTATTATACTTGTAAATAATAATAATCTCGCTAAAAATGAGAATGCTACAGTCATATAAAGTTAAAAATTGATCAAAGTATCCCCATTTTACGGTACACCTAGATCCTTGTTTTACTTATTTTAAACTTGGATAAGATAGAATTAGAAAAAAAAAGATTTAAACATTTTATGGAAATGTGTTCTATTACTAATACTGAGTCACCAAAAAAAAACGCTCTCAGGGTTACATTTTTCTCGATATATCATAGAACATTGTAAGTTTAAAATATCGATAACTCATTATCGATAGCGGGAATCTCTAATTGAGTAGCTGACTGTGACATGTGCATAGTTGGAATCTTCGCGAATAATACGAGGAGGGATCAAAAAGTAGTGAGAATGAGATAGAATATAATGACTATTGATAACATAATAATTTATTTTTCTACATAGTCTCCGAGTCCTCTCTACACACCGAGTCACCAAAGCTTTTCCAAGGCTTCAATCCCTTTAAAAAAAAAAGTTTTGTCTTAGTCCTGCAAAAAGCTCTCCATGGCATCCATCACCTCGTTATCGTCTTCGTACCTGTTTCCCCTTAAGTATTCTTTCAATTTGGGGAACAGATAAAAATCGCTAGGCGCCAGATCTGGTGAATAAGGGGGTGGTCAACTAATTCGAAGCCAGCTTGCTGAATGGCAGCTGTTCGCGACATAATTTTGTTAAGAGGTGAGAGAGGTGCGGGGTGCGCGGGGCCGCGGCTTCACCGCGCGGACCACGGAGTACCTACATATATACGGACTTAGTGCCGAGCTAGCTAGCGACCGCCGCACGTCTCTTGCGCTCCTTATTTCATTAATGTACCCCCTGTTTCTTAAAGTAATATACTGTTTATTGAAATTCGGAGTTTTTTCTCTAAAACACCATCTCCTGCTGCTGTAGTCAACAGCAGCCATCGCAACTGCCGACCTGTGCGCGGGTGCGTTGTCGTGATGAAACAGCACGCCCCTTCGAAGTTTCTCTCTCCTTTTCTCTTTGATGGCATTCCTCAACTTGGGAATTAAAACTGTATAATATTGGCCTGTAATAGTGGTTCCACGCTCCAGGTAATCAATCAACAATATCCCTTCTGAGTCCCAAAATATTGAGGCCATAAACTTGCCAGCCGATGCCACGGCACGAAACTTCTTCGCGGTCGGTGATGATGGCCGTTTCCATTGCGAAAATTGCTGTTTTGTCTCGCGATCAAAATGATGGACCCATGTTTCGTCCATTGTTACGAAACGAGGCAAAAAGTTTTCAGAATCTTCTTGAAACTTGTCCAACGATATCTTCGAAATGTCAAGTCGATTTTGTTTCTGACTGTCGGTTAACATTTTCGGCACCCATCTTGCGGAGACTTTTCTCATATTCAAAGATTGTTTCAATATGGATTGAATACTTCCATATGAAATGCCCCTTTCTTGAATTAAGTATCGGATGGTAACTCTTCAATCGCTCAATACAATCTTCTCGACTTTCGCAACATTTTCTTGGGTGACTGACGTCGATGGACGGACGCAACGATGTTCGTCTTCCGTGCTCGTTCTCCCTACTCGAAATTGAGAAGCCCACCTTGCGACAGTGGAATACGGCGGAGCAGACTCTCTTAATGTTGCCTCCAAATCGCAATGAATCTCTTGCGTCATTAACTTTTTTAATTAGAGGTATTTAATAACGGCTCGCACTTCGTTTTTCTCCATTTTCGAGAACACGTTCCGACACGAAGCAAACAAATGACTACATTCAGAAAAAAACAAAAGAGAATCGAAGATTTTTTTCTTTATTAATATTACAAATATGTATCTGAGCTATGCCTGCCAGTATTTATTTTTTTTCTTACCAAGGAGTATGTCGTTCTCACTACTTTTTGATCCCTCCTCGTATGTTTGAGTTAAAAAGAAAGAGACCTTAATTTGTGTAACAAAGTCAACTATTATTACTTGTTTGATAAAATTTTGTTTTTTACATTTTAATCGAAATAAAATAAATTAGGACTCACCGATGGTATGATATTCCACCAGTTGATACATTTTTGGTTCTGCTATCGTGTTTACATTCTAAAACAGCACAATAGAGCATTTTTGTATTTTTATTTCAAGTTTTCGTCACCGCGACGGTTGTAACAAGACTGATGTACATATTGTGTGCGCGGAGCAGACTTATGCGGATTTTTGCAAAATTCGGGGTGTGCGGGCCCCGCCTACTTGCGACTTCTACTGTTTTTTTTTTCTGTTCTGAGCAGTTCGCATTAGCACAGGACTGTCCAAGCTGCACATTCGGTTGTACACTATCGGTACCTATCCTAACAGCATCTCAAAACAGCAGTACAGTGCAATTGTTTGCGACCCAACATGACATTTTCGTCTCCGAGCCGCGCTGACGGGCCTATTTGCTTCGGTTACGTTCATACATCTGCGGGGCAATTGCGTAACACACTTACAGTAGGGATCGGTTTCATTTTGCCAGTTCAACAACATTCCTTGAGTTATTTACGTTACTGAACAAATTTTTTTTTCGAACATATGAAGCAATGGATTAGCAATTTGCTCCTAAATCAATCAGATTGTGATTGATAGTGTCATATATGTGTTACGCAATTAGGGTGCCGGTCATACACACACGCCGGTTGCGAGTACTACGCACCTGACCTTTCTGCAAGCATATCTCTTTTTATTTAACAGAATATGTTGTTTGTCTTTTACTGTGTTAAGGGGGAAGCGCCAGGTAGCCAGGAAATTCAAACTTTCTTATGTTTTTTGCAATTTGCAAGTCAGTAGTTGTATGTTGATTAAAGTATCATTCGCGATCGAAACAAATATGCATTTACAGAATAATAATCATCAAAATCAGTAATACAACTCCATAAGTTTGTATAATCCTAAATTTCATGAAATAGTCATTTAATAGAATTACCTGGTCTTAAAGAGTTGTATTGATGACTTTAATTATTATAATTCTGTAAATACATACTTTTTACGGTCGCGAATCATATTTTGATCAACATACAACCCAATACTAACTTGCAAATTGCAAAAAACGTTTAAAAAAAACCCGGGGCTACCTGGCGCATGCGCCTTAAATACATATATACACGAGGGCGTATCAGCGGCACTAAAACTGAAAGAGTTAATAACACGTATCTACGGAGCGACAAAGTGACTCACGCGCACCGCGTCGACGTGCGGCTTGATGTGGCCGGCGGCGGCCAGGTCCAGCACGTGCACGTGCGGCAGCGCGATGGTGGCGCCCGCGCCGGCGCCGAAGGCGAGCGCGCGGACGCGGCTCAGCACCACCGAGTTCTGCGTCGACCACTGGCTGCGCTCCGTCTCACGGAACCCTTGGATTGCCTGCAAAAGTGATTAGTGACCTGTTCAACAGTTAACCACCACCTAAATTTCTAACCACCAGAGCGCGTAATTTTTTGTTCATAGTTATTTTTATCTGCAATATATGAAGAGGTATATATTTGGCTATATATTTGTATTCCAACAAAGTTTGATTTACTAATAGATTTTAAAGAAACGATTTTTTTAAATGGGTTTTGGCTAACTGTGTCCACCCTATGGTACACTTTTAACCAGGGGTGGTGCTACAGTTAACCATAGTGTACACATTTAATCATTGAGTATAAAAACTTACAACTTTTTCAAAAATAATAACTCCAGATGTTAAGAAATCAGTCTTGTATTTATAATTGAAGTAAACTTATGACAAATATAATAAAATATTTTTTTCCTTATGGTAGGTACAGACTACAGATAAATCAACTTAAGCAGAACATAACAAATCACAACCTTTAATTTGTTCTCATATTTCTTATGAAAATAAGATTGCAGCTTTTTTAATAATAACTAAAACACTAAAGAAGCAGGAAGGAAGCCGGTCGTAAGTACCTGCTTCACAAACAACAATTGTTTTACAGCTTATAATGAGGGAGATCCATTTTTTAATTAAGTACTATGTAGTTACAACTAGGTTTATAAAATTGGCCAGCTCAATTGCCTTCCTCATAGTCTTCCGTATGTCCTCCCTTTTTTCTAGCTGTCGTTTTAGCTCGTCCCATCTGTAATAGAAATAATAAAATAACAATAAAAGCCACCCATTTATGTCTCAATTTAACCCAGCATTGGTACAAAATTAACCAGGCATTGGTACACAGTTAATCATGGTTAACTGTTGGACAAAGTGATTTGGTTCATATCGTCGTTGATTGTAGACCACCCACCACCCGCAAGTTTTCGGTTAATATAACTTATAACTTTTCAATTACGAACACTACACACACACACACACAATACATATGTCTAAAGTAGCACGTTAAGTATAAATAAAGTGTCATCATATTACGATTCTTGTAATAATAAACAAAAAGGTGTGTAAAACGGAAAAATACTTACGTTTTTTTTTATGTTTTACTACGTATTTTCACACAATCTCCTATCACTCGACCGTCGTGAGCGCGAGCTCGCCACCAACTGGGGAGCGGGGCGGGTAGCCGCTTTGCAGTCTATGTCGCTTGATAGCACAAATTGGCAACGTCGCATTGGACATGTGACCCTACATTACAAGCCGTTAAGGAACGTGCCGACGTAAAGATGATGTACAGAATCTATATTTATTTGAAAATCCATACTATTAAAATCCATACTATTAAAATCCATACTGTTAAAATTCATACTATTAAAATCCATTCAATTAAAATCCACACTGTTAAAATTCATACTATTAAAATCCATTCAATTAAAATCCATACTGTTAAAATTCATACTATTAAAATCCATTCAATTAAAATCCATACTATTAAGATCCATTCAATTAAAATCCATATCCATACCTACTATTAAAAAGCATATTATTAAAAAACATTACTTAACCCTTAACCGCCTACGCCGGATTAATCCGAAGAATATTTTCGTGTCCATTTCGCCAGGGTCGTAAATGTATGTATTTACGACCAAATACCGTAATAATTCACTGAGCCGGGCGCTGGGGGCACGACAACTGATGTGAAGTCTGACGGTTAAAAGGTAAATGTATGAAGCTTCATCTCTCCTACTATTTAGCTGTGCCCGACGGTCCATAATGAATTGATCTAACAAAGGTTTAAGTTACCAACACTGATATACAAAAAACCCAAGATGCACAGTCTCGAACAAAAGTAACACTCAAAACTGTCACCAATTGTAAACTGTCACCAATTGTAAACTCAAACTCAGAGCATTTATTTAAAATAAACCAATTACAAGCACTTTTGAATTGTCAAGGGGTCGGTCAGTCAGAAAGATGAAGCTAGTTGCCCATTCCAAAGCGTAGTAGGTACCTATGGAGAAAAACGGGCAAGAAACTCCATGAATACTCTTTTAAATCAAAATATGGTTACAAAATATTGGTTGCATTCATGTTAAAATTATACATGTGAGAACGTTGCAGAACGTTAAAAGAGTCCGTAATAGAAAGATAAATACGCGACGAATTGAGAATCTCCTCCTTTTTTTGAAGTTGGTTAAAAACAAAAATAATTCAAAAATTAAATTAAAATAAGCCGTGGCAGCTAAGAGATGACCACCAGTCCCTACTGACGGCGCCCGTTCACGAACCTGACGCATGGATTAGCATCATTCAGCTCAACTATTTTGAAGGGAGCTAAATGATCCAACACACGCACCACCACCAGTGAGACATTAGAGTGAGCATGACATACTCTCCGCCGCCAGGGCACATTCAAGTACATACATACAAGACTTCGGCATGTTATCGTGCGTGCAGTGACGTGAGCACCGCGCTACTCATGGGCGCCGGCAGAAATAATTCCAGCTGGTGCAGATTTTAGTTTTCTTACAATCTTTGCCGTATATGATTGTTAATAAAAAGATGAAATTTTAGTCTGAATGTTCGAGACATTTACAAATTTCTGACTATTCATTATGAATTTATTATATAGGTACCCAGTCGTCACGGCTCACACCTATTTGTTCACGACGATCGAAATTAATCGCTTTTTAAATGAGAATTGTGTAATTACTGCCTACTAATTATTGTGAATAAAAAAATGATTTCCAACAGACGGCTTTTTATTTCAATAATTCCTGTTGATCCCGAGATTCCCAAGGGGTGCAAGTGCACCCCCTGGCACCCCCCTGCCGGCGCCCATGGCGCTACTATTTAAAAAGAGCGCATAATTGTGCGGTATTTTTTAGGACAGTTTAGAGACGCTGAGTGTGTATCTTGGGTTTTTAGTATATCAATGGTTACCACCTAAGTACACATTTTGGAATACAATAAATGAGTATGTAAGGATCGTAGCAAGTGGCGTTCTGTAGTTTCTGCCTACCCATATGGGGAAAAAGCGTGAGTTCATGTATGTGTGTGTAAATGAACAAGTATTACATAAACATGCACCATGGCGAGTTGCAATGATAATTGCTGCACATTAAGAACCCAACCTTGCAGTCTAGAAATAAGCAAATGACGATAACAAAAGATTTCTGTGACATCAGTTTCATTAAGGCGCATGCACCAGGTAGCCCGAGAAATTCTCATACGTTTTTCGCAATTTGCAAGTCAGTATTAAGTTGTATGTTGATCAAAATATGATTCGCGACCGTAAATAATATGTATTTACAGAATTATAATAATTAAAGTCATCAATCCAACTCTTTAAGACCAGGAAATTCTATTGAATGACTATTTCATGAAATCTTGACAATTAGGATTATACAAACCTAAGGAGTTGTATTATTGATTTTGATGATTATAATTCTGTAATTGCATATTTGTTACGGTTGCAAATGATACTTTAATCAACATACAACTTAATACTGACTTGCAAATTGCAAAAAACATAAGAAAGTTTAAATTTCACGGGGTACCTGGAGCTTCCCACTAAAAAGAGGGGTTTTTTTCTATTATTCCTTATCTCTTGTAATATCACAAACTAAGAAAGATTAGCTTACACTGAGCTAAAATATTGACGACCCAGCAAGAAGTGAGACTTACAGCCCAGGATCAACTGAGCATACAGACAAGTATCCCTACTTATAGAAGCTATTTGCAACCCTTTTTCTATTGTAAGAAGACTGCACAGTACTAACATTATCCCAGTGATCGAACTCGTATCTCATGCGCCGCAGCACTGGCTCCAGCTCCATCAGCAGGGCATTCTCCTCACGCTCTGTGATAAAGTCTGGGTACAGCTGCATGTCCCGCACCACAGCACTGCGCAGCTTGGGGTTGTCATTCTCCTTCCACGACGGACTGATCTCAACTAGACTTGGGTCACCTGTGTGAGACCATTTATTTGATTTGCATTAGACTAATTGAAGTGTTATACAACTACCTGCTGGCTGTTGAGTAATGAGGTTTAAGTTTGGTTGTCAAAGTGGATAATGTGTGTTTCTCAGTTCAATATTATAAGATAGAAAGATAGAATACTCTTTATTATGTAATTTAAAAAAAATTACACATGGGCGGTCTTATCGCTAAAAGTGATCAAGAAATAAGTCAATTTTCTTGAGAATATTTTATCATCTATTTCAATGCAATGTCGCCTATGCTAGAAATTTAGATTATTTATTGATTAAGATTAACATTTAAGATTTGCGTTAATCAACCAAAGGATTAATTTAGTAATGTAGTTTGTACGAGCAAATGTGTTTTTTTTAAAAAGGACCTACGGAGTGCTACCCTATCGACCGACTCCATGAAGCTGCTAAACCTGCGAGGAAGGCCGATGCATAACTTCTTATATTTACAGGTTTTCAGAAAACTAAATGTTAACAAACGCATTTTTTTGTGTAGATAAAATACAAGCCAAACTCTAAAATAATTCTTGAAGGTGCGTTTGGTGTGTTTTGAACTTTTGACTTTCACTTTGACGTGATATTGACATTGACAGTGACAGACACAGAACAGATGACTGCTTGCTAGAGGTGCGTTCGATTAATTCGCTCGACAAAATTCGACGACGTATGTGCGGAGCGTACCTACTTTGGTTTTAATGATTACGAAATCACGCACTATGCGCCAGTTTGAACAGCTCTATAGGCAAGTTATTTGACACAATCGGTGCGAGCGATTTTCATCCTGCATCCCGCGTGAGATTCGCTCCAGTTTGGCTAGAGCTTTATACCAAACCACTAAATACCAATACCGCTTTGTAGAGCACTAAATTAAAATGTAGTTATTATCTCAGGCAATAAGATCCTGGCTGGCATCATCAATATTGTGTTGGGGTGTTGGGATTCCACAAGGTTCAAAAAATTTTCATTTCTTCTGTAATGTATCAAGCGAGGTGGTACTTAGGTATACTTACAAAGTAATTCTTTGTTTCTTTATGCAAGTATTGGGTAACATAATTTTACAAAGGAATAGATGTTTGTTACCCAACCAACACATGCCAATGAATTGGGTGAAGATGTTGTACTATCTGGTATTGCACTGTGAAGGTTCAATAACATATCTCGTCATCTTGTTAGTTTGTGCAACCCTGAGCCATTGTGATTGTGAATAATCATGCAACACAGTTTCTGAGCCACATCACATTGACATTCTACTAAATCTTAATTATTTTAGGCCAAGCGTTTATCAGCTATTAACATAACATAACATCACGCCTTGTTTCCCCGAAGGGTTAGGCAGAGGTGTACCTGTAGTAGTACACCCACAGTATTAGATAATATTGAATTATAAAAAAAATGCTATTTTGCTCAACTGTTTGGACATAGAATAGAATAGAATACTCTTTATTGTACACCATAAAAATGACATAAATACATAAACAATAACAAAATAACAATAATCATAATGACATAAATGTACGATTGGTATTATTTACCTCGCCTTTGTGACATTTCTCACAATATTAATTAGGGAAGTTAGGTAACATTACTAAGTATTAGGTAATAATAAAAAATAAAAATCTTTATAACAAAAAAAAAAGATTTACAATTGACAACTGTGCTAGTTGGTTATTCTGTGTTACAAGAGCCAGTGTCCTATCCCGGGAAGAAAACCTATCCAAAACTTATGCAATGAGATAGGTAAACAAAGGAGAAATAAAAAAGACAAAAGTTACATACAAAATAACAAAAAATGGTCAGAAAAAGCCTACTAAAAAATGGTGTACGGCCGGGGGACCTCTGTCAGGAGTTCCTTCTCACGTATGATTTAACCGATGGACTACATGGGACGCGGGTAACGCCAGAAACGCGCCCGCGCCCCGGGCGAACTCCGACCGACCGACGGCGCGGCATGTTTGTGACTGCGCGCACAAAAAAATGCGTAAGGATATTTAGGGACATTTTTTGCAACCGCCATCTTGGATTTACTTTGAGCTCACTATTGACTTTAGCACCCTCGAAAACTATGAAAACGACACCCATGACAAAAAAATTGAAAATTTTCGCAGCCGACATCTTGGACATCTAAAGAATAAAGTCGCATGGAGGGGCATGTATGAACGTTAGGCCGGCCAAACACAGTCGAAATTCCGTTTCGAAAACAGCAAATCCATTCATAATCTAGTAAAGTCTAGTCATTTAGTAGTATTATTAGATTATGAATGGATTTGCTGCTTTCGAAACGGAATTCCGAATCGGAACTCTAACTGTGTGTGGCCGGTCTCATCGAGATTCCACTGAACTATGAACGCTTATAAAATATGAACGCGTTTTTTCGTTACTGGCGATTTTTAAACTTGATTCTATAAATGATAAATGATTTTATTTCTGTTTCTGTAAGTAGGTTTATACATTCTATGGTTTATACAAACACTTTTACACGTCAAACATATTTTTTTAAACTAGATGAGGCCGGCGTTTCCTATCTGACTACTCTGAGAAGAAAGGCCGAAACAAACTCAGAGGTCACAGTCTCTTTTAAAGTCCAGACATAATCTTGGTCAGATCATGTGAAGACCATGTAGGTAGGTGTCTGAAATGGTATTTTGAGGAAAGAACTACACAAATTGAGTGGACCTGTCCAGTCAGTGCAAGCATCTGACAGTAATCGTACAGCTCAACATAAAAGTTAAGAAGCTCAACGATTCGACGAACAATACCAAAGAAAGGACATTTGGGTAGGCCGCATGATTTACTCAAACTGGCAAACTATGATTAAAGCTGAGAGAAAAATAAAAACAAGAACCCACATAGTCGTCACATTCACAGTAATTAAAATAATAGGTATAACATTTGACAAAGTAAATATTCATGTCATTGTATATATAAAATTCATCAATGACAATGTGTATATAAGGAAAAAAATAGCAAAAAGAAAAGAACAAAAAAAAAATCTGTAAGTATGTATATTAAAAAAAAATTATAATAATTGGAGCAGCTCAATCCCACGCCTTTTTGTCATCAATGTAATCTTTAACGGTATTTTTTTTTTTTTTTTTTTTTTTTTTTTTTTATTTATTAATCAATAAAACAGTATAAACATTTTGAACCCTTAAACATACCGCACAAACCATCGCGGGTTTAACAGCGGTATGGCCAGACACGGCAACTCGGTGCCACTACATATTAATTATTGAAAACAATTAGGTAGGTACATTGATTTTTTTTTTTTTTTTTATCTAGATCGCACTGCAATCTAGAAAGTATCTTTTTAAAACTTTTGAGCAGTTCTTCTCATTTATTACATTGCAGATTTCCATAGGTAAGTCATTCATATACGATGGCAGCATGCATTCCCACGTCCGCGCTCCATAAACATTATTAGATTTAGGTTCGATAAATGTCGGTAAGTAGGTCAAACAACGCAACGACTTTAGTCTTTCGTATTTGCGAATATTACTTAAGTTATGGTAATTCTCACTTATAACACGTAAGCGTACCTTGTCAAAGACATTTACAATGTGGCAGTGCTTAAATAAACCCGTATCATTATCTTGGAATTCATGTTTTATTCTTGTGGGTACAATCGTTTTTAAAATGCGTAACTGTAACTTGTAAATGTCCTCGACGTAAGTCTTGTATGTACGCCCGTAACTACTTAGGCCGTAATCAATTACGGAGTCGGCCAGTGCCAAATACAATAATCTAAGTGTTCTATAGGGTAGTTTATACTTAAGTATTGATAACTTTGCTAATATAGACCTAAGCTTATTACATACATGATCAATGTGCGGCCGCCAGTGGAAGTTACTATCTATTATCACACCAAGATACATATGTTGAGTCACCAACTCTAATTTTTGGCAACTACACACTGTGACCGGTTGGTGAAGACACAGATGCTCATGAGCAACAACAAAAGGCACACAAGACGCCGGCAGGTAAGGCGAGTGTATATGCAGTAGTTTGGTTTTTTTTGCGTTAATTACAAGACCAACGTCGTGAGCCCACTTACATAAGAGGTCGAAGTTACTCTGCATCACTCTCTGTGCCTCACGAATGTCCTTGTGTGCAGCTACCAAACATGTATCGTCAGCAAACTGGTATACGGAGCCTTCCGTGAAAATGTTACACATGTCGTTCACGTACAGTAAATATTCAGTCGGCCCAAGAATTGAACCTTGAGCCGTGCCTTTATCGGTTGGAATCATGCTACTTAATGAACCTGAGACATTCACCGACGTGAAGCGGTTTCTGTGGTAGTTTTTAAACCATTCCAAGAATGGACCCCGTATACCATTTTGCTGTAATTTATTAAATAGTGTCTTATAATCTAAACAATCAAAAGCCTTGCTAAAGTCAATGAGGACCACAAGCACGTGATCTCGATTGTTCAGGTACCCGTTGACCTCATCACTAAACTTTGATAATAGTTGTGAGGTATTTTTGTTTTTCTGAAAGCCGTACTGTTTCTCATTAATAACATGATTTGTTTTGTATAAAAGGCTTTCTGGCACAACTTACGTTTAATAAATGATTTGAATTTATTAAGGCTCAGATCTTGAACGGGGCTTGGAAGTTTATTATAAAAACGAAAATACATTGACATCTGAACGAGCCACCTATTTTCTTGAGCCTTGTTGTAGGTACTTACAACAAATTTGTGTTTGTTCCTAGTGTTCTTAGTATGGATATCACTGTCTTTTTTAAACAATTTTATAGTTTTATGGGCATATAAAAGATTTTCAAAAATATACTGAGAATGCACAGTAATTATATTAATCTCCTTAAATTTCTCTCTGAAAGAGTGTCCTGGACTTAACTTATAAATTGATCGAACAGCTCTTTTCTGCAAAACAAAGATAGTCTGAATGTCGGCGGCATTTCCCCACAACAGAATACCGTATGACATTACACTATGAAAATAGCTAAAGTACACTAAACGGGCTGTCTCTATGTCAGTTAAATTACAATTTTTTCTAACAGCGTATGCTGCAGAGCTTATAAACTAGTATGCAAAATTATTTATTACTAGCTGTGCCCCGCGACTTCATTCGCGTGGATGTCGTAAGATACACAATATACTAAAGTAACAGCCACATTTTAATAAAACTCCCTCGTCCCCCGACCCGCATCGCCCGCCCGCGCAATTACTTCGTTTTCGCTTACTGTTCTTTCTGACTTTTTTCTTTTTGCTCGTCTCCTAAGGGTTGTACCGTGATGTTAAATAGCTTTAAACTATCCTCGTTCTGTACTTCTTTATGATACCTAATACAATGTTCGTGTATAACTTTTTTGTTTATGAGCCCATTTTAATGATTATTTTTGCATTGGGTCCAATAAACCGATTTCAAAGGTGCCAAGAGTAATTTAATAAGATCCATTTATTAAGTAATGATTTTGAAGCCGATGCCAAGTAAAAAATATTATTATATTAGGTAGGTAAATAATTTACTTGGTACCGACTTCATGTTCACATTTTAGTAATTGTTAATAACTGGCACTGATTAATAGTATTAAACCATAAACTGCCTAAAAGTTAAATATTGTAATACTAATTTAATTAACTTAGCTGATTAAATATAACATTCACACACAACTCTAATTAAATTAAATATTGTTTTTTATTTATTTAAGAAAGTAACTGCATAATAAAAAGACACTAAGTACTAAAACAGAATAATACTACATACATACACCTAAAACGTATTTAATTATTCTATTTTTTTAATATTGAATTGTAGTAGCTGGTATCATTATTCACGCACACAGAGACATAGACGAACAGTGTAAAACACCCCTGCACGCACACATGTTTGAAATTGTTAGCTCGTTTTCTTGTTTTGATTGTAGGGAGACGCTCCATCTAGACATTATATAATCAAAGGTTAATAGATACAGTTTTAAGAAATATTCGGGCGCTAAAATCGTTAGAAGAACCTACAGATGTGTGGGATACTTTAATTATCCACATATTAACTTCCAAGTTAGATTCATCGACCGGTGGCGAGTGGGAAAGTTACGAAAGTACCCTCCCGAAAGTAGGAAAATTAAAGCTGTCTGAATTAAGGAAATTTCTCAAGGATCGTGCGGATTTTTTAGAATCGATTAAGTTATCATTATGTGGGTAGTTCGAAGGGTTCAGCCTCAAAGCAAACAATCAGTAGACGCTCACACAAACAAACAGTCGGTCACACAAACAAACAGTCGGTCACACAAACAAACAGTCGGTCACACAAACAAACAGTCGGTCACACAAACAAACAGTCGGTCACACAAACAAACAGTCGCTCACACAAACAAACAGTCGGTCACACAAACAAACAGTCGGTCACACAAACAAACAGTCGGTCACACAAACAAACAGTCGGTCACACAAACAAACAGTCGGTCACACAAACAAACAGTCGGTCACACAAACAAACAGTCGGTCACACAAACAAACAGTCGGTCACACAAACAAACAGTCGGTCACACGATCACACAGTCGGTCACACGATCACACAGTCATGTTATTACACGCAAAGATAACACTAACAAAAAACCATCAAATTCACCACGTTACAAATGCTCAGTGCGGTTCCAACCACCCGGTTTATTCGTGTGAAGATTTCCTTAATTTATCTCTTAAGGGGGAGAAGCGCTAAGGTAGCCCGCGAAATTCAAATTTTCATGCGACTTTTGCAATTTGCGGCTCAGTGTCTGGTGTATGTTGATTATAGTATGATACGCGACCGTCACAAATGTGTATTTACAGGATTATAATATTAGAATCACGACTGCCTCGTTGGGCTAGTGGTCGCAAGCGCTACTGGTGAACATGAGGTCCTGGGTTCGATTCCCAGGTCGGGCAAAGTGTTATTGGGTTTTTTTATCTGGAATTTCTCAGTAGCAGCCCGGAGTCTGGATTTGTGCCCGGTGGATGGCAATAGGCTCAACCCCTATTACATGGGACTTAAACATAACTGGCGAAATGTGGGTATATACTATAGGTACACCTCTGCCTAACCCTTCGGGGAAACAAGGCGTGATGTTATGTTACGTAATACAATTCCTTAAGTTAGTCTAATCCTGAAATTTTAAGATTTCATGAAATAGTCATTCAATAGAATTACTTGGTCTTAGAGAGTTGTATTGATGACTCTAATGATTATAATTCTGTAAATACATATTTGTTACGGTCACGAATCTTATTTTAATCAATATACCTACAATCTAATACAGCCGATCTATTCTGTACCTAAACATCACGCCGTGAACACTTAGGTGAAGTGAGTTTGAAGTGAGCTCAATCCCTAGTAGAGTAAGGTGGGATGACAGTTCACATCACGCTCACTTCACCGAGATCTTTACAGAATAGCACCACTGACCTGCAAATTGCAAAAAATGTAAGAAAATTTGAATTTCGCGAGCTACCCTGACGCTTTCGCCTTAAAGATAAATTGAATTTCATTGAGGAGAAAAAGTTATGTCGTAATTGTTTACGATCAGATCACGCAGTAAAGGAGTGTTGCTATGGACCGTGCAGACATTGTAACAAAAAACACAACACGTTAATTCACACAGATGCTGTTGTAGACGCTCCCACATCATCAGCTGTTGCTCAAATCACGCAAATAGTGCCACACTCTCAATCAAACGATCCGAGTACTTCACAGGTACAGATGCCGCGCACCACTCCACACAGATCTCACACAATGTACAAGGAAGATAATAATACCAAAGCGCAATGTTTCCTAAATCCGGTATTACTATCGACCGCATTACTGGAAATAGCGGACGAACATCATAAATATCACACAACGCGAGCTCTCCTCGATAACGGGAGCCAACATTGCTTCAAATCCGAATCGCTTTGTAAAAAACTTAATCTTCCATTGATACAGTCTACTGTTCAAGTTACAGGGGTAGGTAATACTATATCAAGTTATATGGGTAGGTAATACTATATCCCAATCCAACCAATATGATAACTTGTATGTGTGGTGCAAACTGTAAATATAAGTTGGTTATCAATAAATAAATAAAAATAAAAAAAATCCACGCAATCATGTCGTATTCAGTTGCGATCCAAAACGATCACGTAGGTATAGCACGCACTTTAGTTGTTTCGTTTCGCCTCGTATGACGCGTGACGGCACCATTACCGTCACTAGGACGTAACTATTCCAATAGAAGTACCAGGCAATGTTCAACTTGCCGATCCAGAATTCTATCTGTCAGGCGAAATTAATTTATTGTTAGGGACAGATAAGTTCCGGGACCTGCTTAGTGAAGGTCTGATACGGTTGCCGAATGGTCCATACTTACAAAACACACAACTTGGTTGGGTCATATCGGGAACTGTTCATAAAAGTTTCACGCGTTAACCTAACTCATTGTAATTTCACGCAAACATTAGAATCAGAACTCAAACGAGTTTGGGAACTAGAACAAATATCTTCATCGCATAACAATCTCACTAAAGGTGAAAGTGCATGAGAAGATTTATTCAAAGATACGACCAGGCACGTATCCAGACTTTTGGTTCGGGGGGGGGACAAACATTGAAACAACCATGTGAACTGTGTGAAAATCGCTGTAATCACTGTACTATAATTTTCAGTGTACTATACTATAATTATATAAGTATTTTTCTGTTTCTGCTGGCAGCCATTACGTCTAGTACCATATCAGGATCTGGCGCCAAAGCGGAATGAATAGACAATAGAGCGAGACCAGTAAGCCTCTCACCCGCCATTCTATTCCTTAGGAAGGATTTTATTCTCTTTAGGCATGAAAATGACCGCTCCACAGATGCCGTTGAAACCGGAAGGGTGGCCAGAATATGTATTAGCCTGTTAATGGTAGGAAAGAAAACTTTGTCACACGTGTCTAAAATTTCCATAATTTCGACTGGTTTCTTATCTGTGTTTTTCCACTTGGCACACCACATACTGTACTCTGCTTTTATTAGTGATTCTCCAACACTTTCTTCCCAATAAATTTTCATATTTTCTAATTCACTTATCTTGCTCTCGTCCACATTTTTCGGAAGAATAATTTCTAAAGAAGAAAGCAGCTCTCTTTGATTCGCAAATCTATCATTCATGCCAGATATCAAATCGTCCAAGCACGGTATAAAAATAGTTCTTCTGAAGTATTCTTCAGCAGTATCGCTGGGAGGGTTGCTTCGTGTAGTTTGGTGGGCAGTAACTCGAGGACGCTGAATTTCTATTTGCAAGACATCTTCCGCTATTTTGCAGCATGCGTTATATATTTCTGAGAATACCGGGTTAACATCGTCACGTATCCCTTTTAGTTTTCCGATAATGTCATCGGAAAATTTCATAGCAGAGGCCAGGTCGTGTGTAGGGTTCTGCAAATATGCTGACAGTGGGAGAGTGTAACTGAAAAATCTTTCACGCCGACGCGACGACCTTTCTACTATTAGTTTTTCTACTCGACGATAGATGTCGTTCATTACTGTTTTCGTTCTCGGTTTCTCTCTAAACAGGTTAGATGGCGCTACTAGTAACGTCGCTTACATAATCAGATCAAGATCTATATTTTTATTTTACCTACTTATTGAAAGAACACGCAAGCGAATAAATAAACAGATGGCTTAAAACGTTTTTTTTTTCAGTCAGATTTCGGGGGGGGATAAATCCCAACTATCCCCCCCTCTGTATACGTGCCTGGATACGACTTTACGCATTCCGCTCAGTCAATCAGCTGATGTTTTACATGACACATTTTCTATGGCAAAAAACAGGTTTCTTACACTCGAACACAAACTAATTAGGAGCGCGCCTAGTTATCATTAAGAGTGCACTGTTTTCGTCATCAAAATCTTGTCTACTTTAAAAATAAGAGAGGTATCATCTGCAAACAGTACAACATCACAGATACCATTTAAATAGAATGGTAAGTCATTAATATATACTAAGAATAAGAATGGACCCAGTATTGAGCCTTGAGGAACACCTAAGGCCTCGTTTACGGAGACGCGGGGCGACGCGCGTCGCGTGCGGCGTGGCGTCTCGCGGCGTGCCGGACGTTTTTTCAGTTTACAGTCAGGCGGCGCGCGTCATCACACGCGCAAACACAAACATTTGGCAATGTACGATGTCGTTCGCCGCGGGCCCCGCCGCGGGCCCCGCCGCGGGCGCCGCTACGTTTTACCGTGAATGGAGAATTGCAGGAATAGCTGGCCGCAACGCTGCGTGCGCCGCTGTGATAAACGTCGCGTGCGACGCGGCGATGCCACCCGCGGGCTCCGCCTGCATTTCAAGCAAACGTCGCGTGCGACGCGGCGATGCCACCCGCGGGCTCCGCCTGCATTTCAAGCAAACGTCGCGTGCGACGCGGCGATGCCACCCGCGGGCTCCGCCTGCATTTCAAGCAAACGTCGCGTGCGACGCGGCGATGCCACCCGCGGGCTCCGCCTGCATTTCAAGCAAACGTCGCGTGCGACGTGGCGATGCCACCCGCGGGCTCTGCCTGCATTTCAAGCAAACGCGTGTAAAATCTCTTCTCCGTAAAGGCTCTCATACAACGCCATTATGTTTGAATTTAGTGCGGGACGCCCCGCCCAACGCGACGCGCGACGCCTCGCGTCTCTGTAAAAGAGGCCTAACTGAACTGGTAGCCCGGAAGTTTGCACACTATTAACATCTACACATTGGAACCGCCTCATACTCCGTCTGCCACACAAACTCAAACTCAAGCATTTGTCTATACAAATAAATAAAATTGAAGTGCCTGTTTGTAATGTCAAAATAACAACTTTTTACTAAATGCATAGGAAAGTATACATAACAAATATAACAAAAAAGCAATTTTTAACATTTTTGTCTGTCTGTTTGTTCCGGCTAATCTCCGAAACGGCTGGACAGTTTTTGACGGAACTTTTACTGGCAGATAGCTGATTTTATGGCGGGTAACTTGGGCTATTTTTATTTTAGAAAAATAATTAGGGTTCCGCGGAAAAAATTAAAACCCATGAAATTATGAACAAAAAGTTGGGTTTGAAAAATTCCTTTTGCATTTGGTAGCCCAATTCTCGCGGATAGTTATAGGCTATTTAACATCACGCTACGACCCTTAGGAGCCGAACAAAAAGAAAAAGTTAGAAAGAACACTAAGCGAAAACGAAGTAATAGCGCGGGCGGGCGATTCAACGCGACGGTTGGCGACGGGTCGGGGGACGAGGGAGTTTTATTAAAATGTGGCTGTTATTTTAGCATATTGTGTATCTTATGACATCCACGCGAACGAAGTCGCGTGGCACAGCTAGTTTCAAATAAACCAATTACAGGCACTTTTGAATTGTCATTGTTACTCCTACCGCAAGCCAGATTTTCGTTCCAAAAATAGAAAAAGATAATGACTTACTGTTTTTCTAATATGATAAAGTGACGAGCAAGAATAAATAAGTATTTTGTTCCATATTCTTTTAGTTTAGATTAAAATCTGCACCCCTGATAAACTGTGGTAAATGTGATATAATAACGTTTGGGTCTCGTGTTGAAGCGCTTGACATATTGTTTGCGTGTAGCGACGAGCGGGTGAATGCAGCAACAAAACATGCAGGCGCGACGCTCTTATCTTACACTTTAGTGCCTTTTATCTCCTACCATAATAACAGTACACAATAATTTCGATTTGGATTGGATGCGAATTAAATGGCAACTAATTATTTTATTTATTCATTAGTGATTTCTGTTGCGCCACTCCAACTTTCGAGGAGAACCCACTTATTTCTTATTATTTTAGTTACGAAATCTCTTTTTTTCCTTGGTTTTTGTATGTCATATTCTATTCTACCTAATAGAAGAGTGCGAGGTCGAGAAGAGCACTGTCTCGCCAGTGCAGGTATACGTGTTGTCAAGGCATCCCCACAGTATATTATTATACTATCTCATCACTTGTCGGACAACACAACACGCAGTCTGCAGGTTTAGATCTACTGCTATTAACTCTAAAACAAAACAATCCAATGGCCCGACGATCCGTTGATGTTCAGATGTTTTTCATCATTGATCAATTCGTCTCCATTTCCGATGTCATTGTGGCGGCATATCTACATCGCCACAATGGAACGCAGCACACTGACGTCACACAAAGTCCTGCATCGCGCAATCAGAGTTTACCGCGCGACTAGCATATATACAACATCCCGACATCGACATCAACCGTCCGCAGTAGCCCACGGAGGATCCTCCCTTTTCATAGAGGATGAGTGAACTTTACACCCTGTTCCTCATGCCTCTATATCATTATTTCTTAATTAATTGTTATGGAAAAATTCCTGCGACAAGTATCAGTGTTATAAGTACTAAGTATCATCATCATCCACAGCCCGTTTCCACCCACTGCTGAGCAGGTCTCTCTTTCTTGTGCCAGTCTCCACGCTTCTAAGTTTTGTAAATAAAGTATGTCTTTAGAGTGATGAGTCGCGCTGCCAGTGGCCAGAGCTGTCCGCAGGGGCGGCGCGGGGCGGGCGGGGGGCGGGCGGTTGTCGTGCGGAGTTGTTACTGTAACAGGAGGGAGTCACGGACAGCGTTGTATACGCGACACTGTTAGGTAGCCTAGCTACGTATTGCGACTGTTCGCCCGACGGAGATGCGACACTGTTAGGTAGCCTACCTACGTATTGCGACTGTTCGCCCGACGGAGATGCGACAGTGTTAGGTAGCCTACCTACGTATTGCGACTGTTCGCCCGACGGAGATGCGACACTGTTAGGTAGCCTACCTACGTATTGCGACTGTTCGCCCGACGGAGATGCGACACTGTTAGGTACCTACCTACGTATTGCGACTGTTCGCCCGACGGAGATGCGACAGTGTTAGGTAGCCTACCTACGTATTGCGACTGTTCGCCCGACGGAGATGCGACACTGTTAGGTAGCCTACCTACGTATTGCGACTGTTCGCCCGACGGAGATGCGACACTGTTAGGTAGCCTACCTACGTATTGCGACTGTTCGCCCGACGGAGATGCGACACTGTTAGGTACCTACCTACGTATTGCGACTGTTCGCCCGATGGAGATGCGACAGTATTAGGTAGCCTACCTACGTATTGCGACTGTTCGCCCGACGGAGATGCGACAGTGTTAGGTAGCCTACCTACGTATTGCGACTGTTCGCCCGACGGAGATGCGACACTGTTAGGTAGCCTACCTACGTATTGCGACTGTTCGCCCGACGGAGATGCGACACTGTTAGGTACCTACCTACGTATTGCGACTGTTCGCCCGACGGAGATGCGACAGTGTTAGGTAGCCTACCTACGTATTGCGACTGTTCGCCCGACGGAGATGCGACACTGTTAGGTACCTACCTACGTATTGCGACTGTTCGCCCGACGGAGATGCGACAGTGTTAGGTAGCCTACCTACGTATTGCGACTGTTCGCCCGACGGAGATGCGACACTGTTAGGTAGCCTACCTACGTATTGCGACTGTTCGCCCGACGGAGATGCGACAGTGTTAGGTAGCCTACCTACGTATTGCGACTGTTCGCCCGACGGAGATGCGACACTGTTAGGTACCTACCTACGTATTGCGACTGTTCGCCCGACGGAGATGCGACAGTGTTAGGTAGCCTACCTACGTATTGCGACTGTTCGCCCGACGGAGATGCGACACTGTTAGGTAGCCTACCTACGTATTGCGACTGTTCGCCCGACGGAGATGCGACACTGTTAGGTACCTACCTACGTATTGCGACTGTTCGCCCGACGGAGATGCGACACTGTTAGGTACCTACCTACGTATTGCGACTGTTCGCCCGACGGAGATGCGACAGTGTTAGGTAGCCTACCTACGTATTGCGACTGTTCGCCCGACGGAGATGCGACACTGTTAGGTACCTACCTACGTATTGCGACTGTTCGCCCGACGGAGATGCGACAGTGTTAGGTAGCCTACCTACGTATTGCGACTGTTCGCCCGACGGAGATGCGACACTGTTAGGTAGCCTACCTACGTATTGCGACTGTTCGCCCGACGGAGATGCGACACTGTTAGGTAGCCTACCTACGTATTGCGACTGTTCGCCCGACGGAGATGCGACACTGTTAGGTACCTACCTACGTATTGCGACTGTTCGCCCGACGGAGATGCGACAGTGTTAGGTAGCCTACCTACGTATTGCAACTGTTCGCCCGACGGAGATGCGACACTGTTAGGTAGCCTACCTACGTATTGCGACTGTTCGCCCGACGGAGATGCGACACTGTTAGGTAGCCTACCTACGTATTGCGACTGTTCGCCCGACGGAGATGCGACACTGTTAGGTACCTACCTACGTATTGCGACTGTTCGCCCGACGGAGATGCGACAGTGTTAGGTAGCCTACCTACGTATTGCGACTGTTCGCCCGACGGAGATGCGACACTGTTAGGTAGCCTACCTACGTATTGCGACTGTTCGCCCGACGGAG
Organism: Fissipunctia ypsillon; assembly: GCA_947568875.1. Lineage (NCBI taxonomy): Eukaryota > Metazoa > Arthropoda > Insecta > Lepidoptera > Noctuidae > Fissipunctia > Fissipunctia ypsillon. The sequence continues at coordinate 21,626,252 of OX387662.1, forward strand.
ATGCGACACTGTTAGGTACCTACCTACGTATTGCGACTGTTCGCCCGACGGAGATGCGACAGTGTTAGGTAGCCTACCTACGTATTGCGACTGTTCGCCCGACGGAGATGCGACACTGTTAGGTAGCCTACCTACGTATTGCGACTGTTCGCCCGACGGAGATGCGACACTGTTAGGTACCTACCTACGTATTGCGACTGTTCGCCCGACGGAGATGCGACAGTGTTAGGTAGCCTACCTACGTATTGCGACTGTTCGCCCGACGGAGATGCGACACTGTTAGGTACCTACCTACGTATTGCGACTGTTCGCCCGACGGAGATGCGACACTGTTAGGTACCTACCTACGTATTGCGACTGTTCGCCCGACGGAGATGCGACAGTGTTAGGTAGCCTACCTACGTATTGCAACTGTTCGCCCGACGGAGATGCGACACTGTTAGGTAGCCTACCTACGTATTGCGACTGTTCGCCCGACGGAGATGCGACACTGTTAGGTAGCCTACCTACGTATTGCGACTGTTCGCCCGACGGAGATGCGACACTGTTAGGTACCTACCTACGTATTGCGACTGTTCGCCCGACGGAGATGCGACAGTGTTAGGTAGCCTACCTACGTATTGCAACTGTTCGCCCGACGGAGATGCGACACTGTTAGGTAGCCTACCTACGTATTGCGACTGTTCGCCCGACGGAGATGCGACACTGTTAGGTAGCCTACCTACGTATTGCGACTGTTCGCCCGACGGAGATGCGACACTGTTAGGTACCTACCTACGTATTGCGACTGTTCGCCCGACGGAGATGCGACAGTGTTAGGTAGCCTACCTACGTATTGCGACTGTTCGCCCGACGGAGATGCGACACTGTTAGGTAGCCTACCTACGTATTGCGACTGTTCGCCCGACGGAGATGCGACACTGTTAGGTACCTACCTACGTATTGCGACTGTTCGCCCGACGGAGATGCGACAGTGTTAGGTAGCCTACCTACGTATTGCGACTGTTCGCCCGACGGAGATGCGACACTGTTAGGTAGCCTACCTACGTATTGCGACTGTTCGCCCGACGGAGATGCGACACTGTTAGGTACCTACCTACGTATTGCGACTGTTCGCCCGACGGAGATGCGACAGTGTTAGGTAGCCTACCTACGTATTGCGACTGTTCGCCCGACGGAGATGCGACACTGTTAGGTAGCCTACCTACGTATTGCGACTGTTCGCCCGACGGAGATGCGACACTGTTAGGTACCTACCTACGTATTGCGACTGTTCGCCCGATGGAGATGCGACAGTATTAGGTAGCCTACCTACGTATTGCGACTGTTCGCCCGACGGAGATGCGACAGTGTTAGGTAGCCTACCTACGTATTGCGACTGTTCGCCCGACGGAGATGCGACAGTGTTAGGTAGCCTACCTACGTATTGCGACTGTTCGCCCGACGGAGATGCGACACTGTTAGGTAGCCTACCTACGTATTGCGACTGTTCGCCCGACGGAGATGCGACACTGTTAGGTAGCCTACCTACGTATTGCGACTGTTCGCCCGACGGAGATGCGACACTGTTAGGTAGCCTACCTACGTATTGCGACTGTTCGCCCGACGGAGATGCGACAGTGTTAGGTAGCCTACCTACGTATTGCGACTGTTCGCCCGACGGAGATGCGACACTGTTAGGTAGCCTACCTACGTATTGCGACTGTTCGCCCGACGGAGATGCGACACTGTTAGGTACCTACCTACGTATTGCGACTGTTCGCCCGACGGAGATGCGACAGTGTTAGGTAGCCTACCTACGTATTGCGACTGTTCGCCCGACGGAGATGCGACACTGTTAGGTAGCCTACCTACGTATTGCGACTGTTCGCCCGACGGAGATGCGACACTGTTAGGTAGCCTACCTACGTATTGCGACTGTTCGCCCGACGGAGATGCGACACTGTTAGGTACCTACCTACGTATTGCGACTGTTCGCCCGATGGAGATGCGACAGTATTAGGTAGCCTACCTACGTATTGCGACTGTTCGCCCGACGGAGATGCGACAGTGTTAGGTAGCCTACCTACGTATTGCGACTGTTCGCCCGACGGAGATGCGACACTGTTAGGTAGCCTACCTACGTATTGCGACTGTTCGCCCGACGGAGATGCGACACTGTTAGGTACCTACCTACGTATTGCGACTGTTCGCCCGACGGAGATGCGACAGTGTTAGGTAGCCTACCTACGTATTGCGACTGTTCGCCCGACGGAGATGCGACACTGTTAGGTACCTACCTACGTATTGCGACTGTTCGCCCGACGGAGATGCGACAGTGTTAGGTAGCCTACCTACGTATTGCGACTGTTCGCCCGACGGAGATGCGACACTGTTAGGTAGCCTACCTACGTATTGCGACTGTTCGCCCGACGGAGATGCGACACTGTTAGGTACCTACCTACGTATTGCGACTGTTCGCCCGACGGAGATGCGACAGTGTTAGGTAGCCTACCTACGTATTGCGACTGTTCGCCCGACGGAGATGCGACACTGTTAGGTAGCCTACCTACGTATTGCGACTGTTCGCCCGACGGAGATGCGACACTGTTAGGTAGCCTACCTACGTATTGCGACTGTTCGCCCGACGGAGATGCGACACTGTTAGGTACCTACCTACGTATTGCGACTGTTCGCCCGACGGAGATGCGACAGTGTTAGGTAGCCTACCTACGTATTGCGACTGTTCGTCCGACGGAGATGCGACACTGTTAGGTACCTACCTACGTATTGCGACTGTTCGCCCGACGGAGATGCGACACTGTTAGGTACCTACGTACGTATTGCGACTGTTCGCCCGACGGAGATGCGACAGTGTTAGGTAGCCTACCTACGTATTGCGACTGTTCGCCCGACGGAGATGCGACAGTGTTAGGTAGCCTACCTACGTATTGCGACTGTTCGCCCGACGGAGATGCGACACTGTTAGGTACCTACCTACGTATTGCGACTGTTCGCCCGACGGAGATGCGACACTGTTAGGTACCTACCTACGTATTGCGACTGTTCGCCCGACGGAGATGCGACAGTGTTAGGTAGCCTACCTACGTATTGCGACTGTTCGCCCGACGGAGATGCGACACTGTTAGGTAGCCTACCTACGTATTGCGACTGTTCGCCCGACGGAGATGCGACACTGTTAGGTACCTACCTACGTATTGCGACTGTTCGCCCGACGGAGATGCGACACTGTTAGGTACCTACCTACGTATTGCGACTGTTCGCCCGACGGAGATGCGACAGTGTTAGGTAGCCTACCTACGTATTGCGACTGTTCGCCCGACGGAGATGCGACAGTTCGCCCGACGGAGATGCGACACTGTTAGGTAGCCTACCTACGTATTGCGACTGTTCGCCCGACGGAGATGCGACACTGTTAGGTAGCCTACCTACGTATTGCGACTGTTCGCCCGACGGAGATGCGACACTGTTAGGTAGCCTACCTACGTATTGCGACTGTTCGCCCGACGGAGATGCGACACTGTTAGGTAGCCTACCTACGTATTGCGACTGTTCGCCCGACGGAGATGCGACACTGTTAGGTAGCCTACCTACGTATTGCGACTGTTCGCCCGACGGAGATGCGACAGTGTTAGGTAGCCTACCTACGTATTGCGACTGTTCGCCCGACGGAGATGCGACACTGTTAGGTAGCCTACCTACGTATTGCGACTGTTCGCCCGACGGAGATGCGACACTGTTAGGTAGCCTACCTACGTATTGCGACTGTTCGCCCGACGGAGATGCGACACTGTTAGGTAGCCTACCTACGTATTGCGACTGTTCGCCCGACGGAGATGCGACACTGTTAGGTACCTACCTACGTATTGCGACTGTTCGCCCGACGGAGATGCGACACTGTTAGGTAGCCTACCTACGTATTGCGACTCGTTGTTCGCCCGACGGAGATGCGACACTGTTAGGTAGCCTACCTACGTATTGCGACTGTTCGCCCGACGGAGATGCGACACTGTTAGGTAGCCTACCTACGTATTGCGACTGTTCGCCCGACGGAGATGCGACACTGTTAGGTAGCCTACCTACGTATTGCGACTGTTCGCCCGACGGAGATGCGACACTGTTAGGTAGCCTACCTACGTATTGCGACTGTTCGCCCGACGGAGATGCGACACTGTTAGGTAGCCTACCTACGTATTGCGACTGTTCGCCCGACGGAGATGCGACAGTGTTAGGTAGCCTACCTACGTATTGCGACTGTTCGCCCGACGGAGATGCGACACTGTTAGGTAGCCTACCTACGTATTGCGACTGTTCGCCCGACGGAGATGCGACACTGTTAGGTAGCCTACCTACGTATTGCGACTGTTCGCCCGACGGAGATGCGACACTGTTAGGTAGCCTACCTACGTATTGCGACTGTTCGCCCGACGGAGATGCGACACTGTTAGGTAGCCTACCTACGTATTGCGACTGTTCGCCCGACGGAGATGCGACACTGTTAGGTAGCCTACCTACGTATTGCGACTGTTCGCCCGACGGAGATGCGACAGTGTTAGGTAGCCTACCTACGTATTGCGACTGTTCGCCCGACGGAGATGCGACAGTGTTAGGTAGCCTACCTACGTATTGCGACTGTTCGCCCGACGGAGATGCGACAGTGTTAGGTAGCCTACCTACGTATTGCGACTGTTCGCCCGACGGAGATGCGACAGTGTTAGGTAGCCTACCTACGTATTGCGACTGTTCGCCCGACGGAGATGCGACAATGTTAGGTAGCCTACCTACGTATTGCGACTGTTCGCCCGACGGAGATGCGACAGTGTTAGGTAGCCTACCTACGTATTGCGACTGTTCGCCCGACGGAGATGCGACAGTGTTAGGTAGCCTACCTACGTATTGCGACTGTTCGCCCGACGGAGATGCGACAGTGTTAGGTAGCCTACCTACGTATTGCGACTGTTCGCCCGACGGAGATGCGACACTGTTAGGTAGCCTACCTACGTATTGCGACTGTTCGCCCGACGGAGATGCGACACTGTTAGGTAGCCTACCTACGTATTGCGACTGTTCGCCCGACGGAGATGCGACACTGTTAGGTAGCCTACCTACGTATTGCGACTGTTCGCCCGACGGAGATGCGACACTGTTAGGTAGCCTACCTACGTATTGCGACTGTTCGCCCGACGGAGATGCGACAGTGTTAGGTAGCCTACCTACGTATTGCGACTGTTCGCCCGACGGAGATGCGACACTGTTAGGTAGCCTACCTATGTATTGCGACTGTTCGCCCGACGGAGATGCGACACTGTTAGGTAGCCTACCTATGTATTGCGACTGTTCGCCCGACGGAGATGCGACACTGTTAGGTAGCCTACCTACGTATTGCGACTGTTCGCCCGACGGAGATGCGACACTGTTAGGTACTATTGAAGACAAAAGTGCATGGAGAGCCTAAGGTCGACTTTTGACTGAGGTTTTGCATTACGTTTCATGACTTTCATGAGACGACTAGATGGCGCTGTTCAAACATGAAAATAACACCGCAAAGCTTAAAAACCTTATTATGCAGAGGCACATAATAAGGTTTTTAATACCTAAAATAATTACTAAGAAATAATAATATATCTATATTCAAATAAACATAAATTATTTTATTTTCTTATTTCCGAGTACTTAATACAGCGCCATCTAAACCAAACCAAATAAACCAATTGGTATATTAGTTAATTCGACTACAGATGGCGTAGATCATAAATAATAAAAATCCCTACATTCACAAACTAGCTCTCATTTTCGCATTCTACAATAAGTAGATCGTAGCTCAGGTGGATAAGCATGACAGAATAACAAAGCTCGTTTCACAGGGCACTGGTTCGAAACCCAGTTCACAGGTTTTTTTAAATTTTATTATTATATAATGTAATTTATATTCTATTTTTTATATTTTTAAACGTTTTTTATTTTATTTTTTGTTATAAATAATATAAGATGTATAAATGAATAAAGGCATAATATACAAGTATACATATACTACTCTACTATATATAACATTGTATAAATAAATATATATAAATTACTTTCGTAATTGGTGGTAAGTATTAGTATTATTAGTAAGAAACATTTATGTAAGAAGATTTAGATATATTTTTCTTACAGATTAAGATTTACTAAGTTTAGTTCTCGTAAAGGATAAGAAATTAAACTATTTTAGTGATATTATACATTAAGACATTTAATTCTCAAAGAAGAATACAATTTATTTCTTTCTTTCTTATACAGTGTATAACCTAACCTAACAGTTTTACACCCAATTGACAATTATGTATTTAATTCACTTGTTATGAGAAATACAAGTAAAATTTATAACTGAATAACTCTATTACAAAATGGAAGACATTAACAAAGTAAAACTGTATAATAGATGTTATAAGTATTCTAAATCAAAACTGTGTTGTGCTATTCTTATAGTATTTAGTTTTATTTACATAATGTTATAATACCTTACACTATATATGCAACCTTAGTTCTGTAAATATTTTACCTACTCACAAATTATAAAAAAATTACGTTTTGCATAATTATGGTTAGTGGTATTGACTATAATGATTGATTTGTGCATTATGTTATGACTAAGGTTCACAGCTTAAGTATTCGTTCCAGAACGAGGAAGAAATTGAAGCTAAACCTCAAATCAATAACAATTGTAAGACCGGGTTATAGCTGTCATTTTGGGACCAATTTGTTTATAATAATAAATAAATAATTAATTATATTAGAAAGGAATCTATATTTATATTGTTTTTATTTTAATTTCTTATATTATATAAGAAATCAAAATCATTAGTGTAAAAACATTTTGTTGTTATAAAGTAGTGAATAAATTTATCCCACTTACACTAAGTTTGATCACTGTAATTTATCAAATAAATTATAGCTACCCCGGTCTTTGTTATTACTCAATCCAATAGTCAACACTTTATATTATTTTTTTAATATTTCGTGTGTCCGCCATTTTGATCGATTACAGCTTGCAACCGCGAACCCATGGAGTTTATTAATTTTTCACATAAATTTAGACCCCGTTTAGAATCCCATACCTGCATGCAGTGAGTACTCAGTACTTCCTTAGTCCTTTCGTTCCTATTGTCCCACCTTTGAACCATAACGCCCCATAAATTTTCGATGGGGTTTAAATCTGGCGATCTCGCAGGCCAAGGAATAATCTGTATATCCGATTGCTGGCTAAACCACTCTTGCACAATTATGGAACGGTGTATAGGACAATTGTCCTGCACGAACGTTATCACTGGCATGTCTTCTACAGGAAAAACATTCCGTACGGTGGGCAACATGACGTCATTCAGCACATCTATGTAGTTTACACTGTTTGCACGACTGGGTATTACAGTAAGTTCTCCTGGTCCTGCAGCACTCATCCATCCCCAAATGTTCACTGTTATACGACCGGATTCAGAGTTAGGCACAACGTGATCACTATCATAACGCGTATTATTCCTACGCCACAACCTAACTCGCCCATGCTGGCTAGACTTGAAAGTATTTTCATCACTGAAGATGACTCCGTTGCTCCAGTCGAAATTTCTGTATTTCAAAGCGAACTCCAATCGTGCTCTTTTATTAGCTTCGGTTAGCAATGGCTTAATAGCATGTCGACGATAATGCAGACCTTCACTATGAAGAGCACGATACACCGTCCGCAAAGATGTATCAAACAACTCTGCGTAATATCTTGTTGGTGTAAAGCCATTTTCCTCATAACCTTGCACCATAAGTTGACGCTGGTCTGAGTCAATATGGCGTCTTCTGCCAGATCTACTACGGTGTTCCAACGAACCCTCTTCTTGAAACCGCTTTATCCATAAAGTGACAGTCTTTACCTATAAGGGAAATATATTATTTATTATTTTCGTGTATCGATAACCATGGATAATAAAATAAATAACGAACAGTGATTTTAAAACATTACTTACGTTTAAGCCAGTTTCTCTCGAAATTTCAGAATAATTTAAGCCTTGATTATGCAATGCTATTATTTGGGCCCTCGTAGCCATATCAATATTTGAACGCGAACTCATGATAAAAATAAATATTAAAAACTTGTAAACGCAATCGTAACTGAACTCACTCATAGATAGTAAAGAACATTATGATTGAACAAAAAGATTTAATTTTTACACAGTCAATATTAAACTACCCTCAATTCTTTTGAGATTTATGATACGGGTTAAAGTCACTTAACAACTTCAATATAATAAAGAGAAGGATAATTTCAACTCAATGCGTAATGACGCAATGGTCCAGTGGCTAATGGTATCGGTAAATTTTATGCCACCGAGTTCGAATCCTAGTTATTACGTGCTTTGCTTTATAAGGTTTGTAATGTCGTAGGAGAATTTGTGTTAAAATTGAGTAATATTGTAACTAGCAAAAAACAAGATAATGTTCTTGTATATTTTCCAATCCAACTACTATACTAGCGCCATCTATGTCATCCAAGACATATTATTAAGGCGATGAAACCCTGTACAAACGATTTTGGTTTGGAACTCTCCATGCACTTCTGTCTTCATGTGTACCTACCTACGTATTGCGACTGTTCGCCCGACGGAGATGCGACACTGTTAGGTAGCCTACCTACGTATTGCGACTGTTCGCCCGACGGAGATGCGACACTGTTAGGTACCTACCTACGTATTGCGACTGTTCGCCCGACGGAGATGCGACACTGTTAGGTAGCCTACCTACGTATTGCGACTCGTTGTTCGCCCGACGGAGATGCGACACTGTTAGGTAGCCTACCTACGTATTGCGACTCGTTGTTCGCCCGACGGAGATGCGACACTGTTAGGTACCTACCTACGTATTGCGACTGTTCGCCCGACGGAGATGCGACAGTGTTAGGTAGCCTACCTACGTATTGCGACTCGTTGTTCGCCCGACGGAGATGCGACACTGTTAGGTAGCCTACCTACGTATTGCGACTCGTTGTTCGCCCGACGGAGATGCGACACTGTTAGGTAGCCTACCTACGTATTGCGACTCGTTGTTCGCCCGACGGAGATGCGACACTGTTAGGTAGCCTACCTACGTATTGCGACTCGTTGTTCGCCCGACGGAGATGCGACACTGTTAGGTAGCCTACCTACGTATTGCGACTCGTTGTTCGCCCGACGGAGATGCGACACTGTTAGGTAGCCTACCTACGTATTGCGACTCGTTGTTCGCCCGACGGAGATGCGACACTGTTAGGTAGCCTACCTACGTATTGCGACTCGTTGTTCGCCCGACGGAGATGCGACACTGTTAGGTAGCCTACCTACGTATTGCGACTCGTTGTTCGCCCGACGGAGATGCGACAGTGTTAGGTAGCCTACCTACGTATTGCGACTCGTTGTTCGCCCGACGGAGATGCGACACTGTTAGGTAGCCTACCTACGTATTGCGACTCGTTGTTCGCCCGACGGAGATGCGACACTGTTAGGTAGCCTACCTACGTATTGCGACTCGTTGTTCGCCCGACGGAGATGCGACACTGTTAGGTAGCCTACCTACGTATTGCGACTCGTTGTTCGCCCGACGGAGATGCGACAGTGTTAGGTAGCCTACCTACGTATTGCGACTCGTTGTTCGCCCGACGGAGATGCGACACTGTTAGGTACCTACCTACGTATTGCGACTGTTCGCCCGACGGAGATGCGACACTGTTAGGTACCTACCTACGTATTGCGACTGTTCGCCCGACGGAGATGCGACACTGTTAGGTAGCCTACCTACGTATTGCGACTCGTTGTTCGCCCGACGGAGATGCGACACTGTTAGGTACCTACCTACGTATTGCGACTGTTCGCCCGACGGAGATGCGACACTGTTAGGTAGCCTACCTACGTATTGCGACTCGTTGTTCGCCCGACGGAGATGCGACACTGTTAGGTAGCCTACCTACGTATTGCGACTCGTTGTTCGCCCGACGGAGATGCGACACTGTTAGGTAGCCTACCTACGTATTGCGACTCGTTGTTCGCCCGACGGAGATGCGACAGTGTTAGGTAGCCTACCTACGTATTGCGACTCGTTGTTCGCCCGACGGAGATGCGACACTGTTAGGTAGCCTACCTACGTATTGCGACTGTTCGCCCGACGGAGATGCGACACTGTTAGGTAGCCTACCTACGTATTGCGACTCGTTGTTCGCCCGACGGAGATGCGACACTGTTAGGTAGCCTACCTACGTATTGCGACTCGTTGTTCGCCCGACGGAGATGCGACACTGTTAGGTAGCCTACCTACGTATTGCGACTCGTTGTTCGCCCGACGGAGATGCGACACTGTTAGGTAGCCTACCTACGTATTGCGACTCGTTGTTCGCCCGACGGAGATGCGACACTGTTAGGTAGCCTACCTACGTATTGCGACTCGTTGTTCGCCCGACGGAGATGCGACACTGTTAGGTACCTACCTACGTATTGCGACTGTTCGCCCGACGGAGATGCGACACTGTTAGGTACCTACCTACGTATTGCGACTGTTCGCCCGACGGAGATGCGACAGTGTTAGGTAGCCTACCTACGTATTGCGACTCGTTGTTCGCCCGACGGAGATGCGACACTGTTAGGTAGCCTACCTACGTATTGCGACTCGTTGTTCGCCCGACGGAGATGCGACACTGTTAGGTACCTACCTACGTATTGCGACTGTTCGCCCGACGGAGATGCGACAGTGTTAGGTAGCCTACCTACGTATTGCGACTCGTTGTTCGCCCGACGGAGATGCGACACTGTTAGGTAGCCTACCTACGTATTGCGACTCGTTGTTCGCCCGACGGAGATGCGACACTGTTAGGTAGCCTACCTACGTATTGCGACTCGTTGTTCGCCCGACGGAGATGCGACACTGTTAGGTAGCCTACCTACGTATTGCGACTCGTTGTTCGCCCGACGGAGATGCGACACTGTTAGGTAGCCTACCTACGTATTGCGACTGTTCGCCCGACGGAGATGCGACACTGTTAGGTAGCCTACCTACGTATTGCGACTGTTCGCCCGACGGAGATGCGACACTGTTAGGTACCTACCTACGTATTGCGACTGTTCGCCCGACGGAGATGCGACACTGTTAGGTACCTACCTACGTATTGCGACTGTTCGCCCGACGGAGATGCGACAGTGTTAGGTAGCCTACCTACGTATTGTTAGGATTCCAATTCCCTTTCTATACGGCTTGTGTGTTGTTGTTGGCTGCGTCAAGGCGTCAAGCTATAGTGTACATAGAGATAATACAAAGACACTACAGCCTGAAGACTACCTGAAGCTAACCACCACTGTAGAGCTCCCGGGCCACGGTGATATCTCTTTTACAGAATAATTAGCTTGTCTTGGTCTTTGCCAGTCTGTCCTCCAATATCGAATCTCTGTCTGGGTCTGAATGGTGCTGGTAAAACTGCATTTATCGAAGTTGGAAGAGCATTTGGAGATATAGGCGGAAGGTATTCTACCTGTGCGATAGATCGCCCGGAGTCCTGCCGGCAGCTCGCAGGACTAAGATAGATCGCCCGGAGTCCTGCCGGCAGCTCGCAGGACTAAGATAGATCGCCCGGAGTCCTGCCGGCAGCTCGCAGGACTAAGATAGATCGCCCGGAGTCCTGCCGGCAGCTCGCAGGACTAAGATAGATCGCCCGGAGTCCTGCCGGCAGCTCGCAGGACTAAGGACCGTGTTACAGAACCTTACTCAAGACTCAAGCATTACTTAGAACTAGTTTCAACCAATCAAAAGGCTTTAAACGAGTTGTAAGTAATGCTTGAGTTGTGAGTGAGGTTCTGTATACAGGCATAAAGCTACTTCCGGAAGGACGCAACTGTTTCCGCCCACAGTACCGTAACAGGCAGCTGATGCAGCACAACGTTCGGGATATCGGTCGACGAATTTGTGCAATCGAGTTAAGATAAAGTACAGTAGCGCACAGAACTGATAAGACTTGCGTAAAATATATCATTTTGAAATAGTACTAAAAATGAATAAATTATTCCTTAAGTAGGATAATATTGTCCCGAGTACTGGCTGCCAGTAGGCAGCAGTAGGTAGACAAAACAGTAGTCTTGTACCAGATCTGGTGTTTTTTTTTTGAATGGTAAGTATCTCACTGGTTAACCTGGGAAGTTGTCGGCTGCTTAACCGGACATTCCTGTGGATGCCGCAATAAATTAAGGCCTCCAGCCAGGGCATAGAAAGTTAAAAAGTAAGCATTCTTCAGACTTTTGTACGCTACTTAGTGTTCTTTTTTCTTAACTTAATTCAAAACGTGCCAATTGCCTAATTCGTATTAATTTTGGAAATGTCTATGCGCCCACAAATAAATTAATTTCGTGCGAATCGCCACCGAAAATATGATATTATATTTAATAATGACGATTCGCCCGATTCGGGTGATGAAATTCGTACGAGTCGACCAATAACCCCAAAATTCAAATTTGCAGGAAAAAATAGAAGAGTTTTGTGTCTTTCACACTGTACAAACATCGGTTGCAAAACACAACTGACCTTCAATCAGCAGACGATGGCGCATGCGCATACACGGGGGCAGCGCGTTCGCGCTCGCGCGACTTGCTTCGACTCCCGGGTAGCGTATTTCCATTTCCGTGTACATTAGGAGGCAGTAGGGAGGTTTACTGCCTTGAAACACGCACGGGTTTGTCGCGCTAACTGCCTTTACAAAATCGTGTTCAGTTCAAGGCACACGTCCTCCAATCGCGCACGGGTTCGCAACACCAACTGTTCTTCTAAACACGTGTTCAATTTAGGGGGTTATTGTAAACTCACAACGAAAATTCGCCACATTTAAAAATATTGGTTAACTTGCCACAGTGACAAAATAATTCACAACAGGGATAGTAAACTCGTCACAGGTACGTCAAACTTGTTTTGAATGTACCGACAGCAAAACGAGATTTCTTTTTATTCATAATAATCAGTATTATATACATTAATTTTGCGATAGGTTAGGTTAGGTTAGAACTGTCTACTACGCGCGAGCCGAGCGAGCGAAGCGAGCGGTGCCGCGGCAGCGGCCGGCGAGCGCTGCCTCGAAATTGGTCGCGAAATTTTTCTAAGTATTTTTTAAGTTCCATGCATCGCCTTGAACACGTGTTTGGAAGAACAGATGGCGTTGCAAATCCGTGCGCGATTGGAGGACACGTGCCTTGGATTGAACAAGATTTTGTAAAGGCATTTAGTGCGACAAACCCGTGCGTGTTTCAAGGCAGTACTGCCTCCTAATGTACACGGAAATGGAAATACACGCCCGGGTACACGAAACGCGCGGAGTCATCAACATGTCGGTATCCCAGCATAATCGAGTTTTTTTTTTAACCACAACGAGGAAGCTCTTGGCCTCCATCTCACCTGATGGGGACTTGATCAGGCCGAAGGTGGAAGCGAGCATCACGTGGAATCCTCAACGACCTGTTGTTTCTGTTCTGTGTCAACTGCAGAGGATCTGGCTGTCTTATCTCTAACTACCGAAACAACACTGCTGTTAACATTGTTGTTATGGCGACAGATTTAGATAAGATAAGGTGGTGGTAGCTAGCCAGGCGGACTTAGAACAAGCCCTGCTACCAACCAAACCGAGCAGAAAATTTTGCCCCCGCTGGGAATCGAACCCGGGACTTCTGGGTCTGAGACAGATGGTTTTACCACTTGATAACGGAGGCGGTTTTAAAAATTTCCTGATTTTCATTGTTTGTTTAGCGTACCACGTTGCTTACACTTTTATTAGCTTTACTTGTAACTAATTACCTAACTAACAAACAAGATAAAATCATCTTGGAAGTAAATAACGTGCATATAGTATTGTCGTATGTGGGTGTACTACAGGGACACCTCTGCCTAACCCTTTGGGGAAACAGGACGTGTTTGTATTATAATTGTCGTATGTGGGTGTACTACAGGGACACCTCTGCCTAACCCTTGGGGGGAACAGGGCGTGTTATGTATTTATACTAATATTATAAAGCGGAAGAGTTCGTTTGTTTGTTTGGTTGAACGCGCTAATCTCAGGAACTACTGGTTCGAATTGAAAAATTATTTTAATGTTGGATAGCTCATTTACTAGCTTCCACCCGCGACTTCGTCCGCGTGAATTTTTTTTTTCCGCCAACCCACCCGTCGCATCGCATCGCCCGTGCTGTTACTTCGTTTTCACTTAGCGCTCGTTCTTACTTTTTTTCTTTTTGCTCGGCTTCTAAGGGTCCTAGCGTAATGTTAAATACTTAAAGCCTTCCTCAAGAATTGGACCATAACATTCAAAAAGAATTTTTCAAATCCGACTGGTAGTGACAGAGATTAGCGCGATCAAACAGTCAATAAAAAATAAAATGTGTCGGTAACTAATAGACTAAGCGCATTTTTCTTACTTTAAGCATTTCTATACCCCTCGTAATTTCTAAACGAAAGGTCCGAATTGAATAATTTAAAAAGGAACTTACATGTTCTTAATCAACCTTGATGATGAAACCTTTTGCTAGTTGGCTCCGGGAGCCTTTACTGCGTAACCGGGCTTTGGTGGGGCCAGAAGGGCCTCTCACCGTGTAACAAAGTTTTTAAATAGCACGTCTAAGGGTGCCCCCTTCGGGACTCGAACCTAGACTTAGGGCGCTATTGATTACTGAGCAAGTGGGGACTTGTTGTATCTGGTTGATATTATTATTTGGGGCTATATTTAAAGCACACGGCATCAATGCGACTTTCTATGGGAAACTAACTTTGGCTATTTTCCGTGATAAAACATCCCTTACAATGTTTATCTTAATTTCTAAATATAAAAATGGACTTATTCTAGCTATATACAAAAAACTGTGTAAAAAGAAACTTATTTTAGGCCTTAAAAATAACAAAAATCCAAAACGGTTCCCTTTAAGGTAAAGTTTCTCGGTTGTTAAGCTACTGTATGGTTTTTGGTACAGGTGGCGCCGCCAAGTGCTAAGAATGTGAAACAATTCCTCTTAGTAATCTTGATTTTACCACAGAACAATGTTTACCTATGATTTTATATAATGAAAATATGAAATAACTAATGATAAAATTATGTATCGTCGCTAACACTTAGGGTGTCGTGCACATAAGGATTAATACCATGTTTATGAAAACACCTTCGCAAGTAATGCATTATTTTATAACAAATTTGATTACCATTAAAAAAGTTATAGTAAGCCAAGCTTAAAAGATAGACATGTGCTATCGCGGTCGTATTTTGGAACTTTTTAAGAGGAACATTCCCGTCATACATGATTTTTGCGTAACTTTAACTGTTTACGCAGCGCACGCAACGGAAGCTCGCAAAAAGAATAAAGGAGATGTTTCAAAATGGGCCCAGAATATGTACAATACTTCGAAAAATTTAGGTGTGTATCTATGTTTATGCCTAGTAGTTTAAAAGTATCTACCGTTTCTATAGGTGCATTTTGAAATTTGATATCCATTTGGATGGGGCATTTTTTATATGACCTAAACTGCATAATTTTTGTTTTATTTAAGTTGATTTCTAGGTTGTGGTCATGAAGCCAACGTGTTACTATTTGTAAAGTGTCGTCCATGATTTTTTGGGGATTGTCAGAATTTTCGCACTTTATAAGTAGTGATATGTCGTCTGCAAATAGTACGGGTAGAATCTGGTTTGTGTTTAGAGATTTTGGTAGGTCGTTTATGTAGATTAAGAATAGTATGCATCCTACTACACTTCCCTGGGGGATTGAGCAGGTTAGGGATCTCGGTCTAGATCTTATTGTTTCTACGTGGTGGTTGGTGGTATTGCAATAGTCTATTTGTACTAATTGTTTACGGTTTTGTAGGTAAGATTTGAACCACTGGTAAGCAGGTCCTCGTATTCCCGAGCCATACAGTTTTGTCAGAAGGATATCGTAGGAAACCTTATCATAGGCTTTCGTCATGTCTAATAGTACTCCTAAAGCTACTTTTTTATCGTTGATGTGTTGTAGGGCCATTTTAGTGTACTTATAGACTGCTGTTGTAGTGGATCTTGATTTTCTAAAACCGTTCTGTGAATCGTCTAATATATTATATTTTTCCAAGAATTTGTATAACCGATTACACATCGCCCTCTCAAAGACTTAGGAAAAGGTTGGTAGAAGGGTTATGGGTCTGTAGTTGTTTGGGGCGGTAGTGTCATCTTTTTTGTGAATGGGTTTAACTAGTGACGTTTTGAGTGAATCTGGGAATTAGCCATCTTCAAAGCTCTGGTTAATCAAGAGTGTAAGTGGTTTGGAGAGTTCTTCCACGCATTGTTTTAGTAGGATGGGTGGGACATCATCAATTCCACAGCTATGTTTATTTTTTATTATTTCCATGATCTCTTTTTGATTTACGGGGCGTAGGTACATCGAGTATGTGGGCTGATTTATTACTGGCCGTCCAAGTTTGTTTGTCGGTATATTTGTTCGAGTTTCGCCTACTGTTGCAAAGTATTCGTTGAATGTATTGCTAATGGTTACTGGGCATTTTGTTACGTTATCATTTATTTTTAGTTCTATATTTTTACGTTGTTTAGGCTTGGTTTTACCTGTTTTTGTGTTTATGATTTTCCACATTGTTTTCGTTTTATTATCAGATTTCTGCATTTGTCGTATAAATTCTCGTTTTTTGATACTTTTACACTGCGTTTTAATATTTGGTCAAATAAATGGTAATATTTTCCTATTATTGCATTGTTATTTGTTTCGTTTAATAATATTTTTAGTGATCTTTTATGTTTACATGAATTTCTTAGACCAGTTGTCAGCCATCCCTTAACAGGTGTGTTTTTTTATTTTTATAGTTTGTATGGGTATGTGTTTATTTAATGATTCTATAATTAGTGAAATAAATGCATCGTAATTTTCATTTATATTCTTATTTGGCTTTATTATAGTTTCCCATTTAATATCCTTTAAAATTGGATATTTTGATATCCGTAAATACTCTTTTTTTTTGTACGCCATAATTTCTTATCTGTAAATAGGGTTTCTGTTTGGGGAAGTTTTATATTTATTGATTTGTGATCGGAGAGACCGTAATCGTGTACATATGTTTTATTTATATTTTTTTTTGATAATTGTGAATATAAGATCAATACAGTGGGAGCCGCCCACTCGCGCCAACCTGCTGCAGCATTCCTTGCCGGATTACCGCCATGGGATCTGGAGGCAAAAGTCCTCGCGCACATCTGGGAGTGGCGCGAGGAGGCAGGACGCCGGGGCGTAACTCCGTTGCCGCGAGAAATCGCGGCACGGCGGACAGAGCTCCGGCAGGATCTCATGGCGGCATGGAGAGTGCGATTGTCGCAACCCAGCGCTGGGCACGCCACAATTGCGGCGATAAGTCCCCTCTTTGAGGAGTGGCTGGAGAGGCGCCACGGCGTCCTCACCTTCCGCCTGACGCAGGTCCTCACCGGACACGGGTGCTTCGGGAGGTACCTGTTCCGGATAAGGCGGGAGGAAACGCCCGGGTGTCACCACTGTGTGGATCGCCCGGAGGACACGGTGGAGCATACGGTGGAGGTCTGCCCGGCTTGGGCGGAGCACCGCCGTGTCCTCGCGGAAGCGATCGGCGGCGGCGATCTCTCGCGTCCGGCCCTGGTCCAGGCCATGGTACGGAGCGAGAGTGCATGGGAAGCCATTACCTCCTTCTGCGAAGCAGTAATGCTCGTGAAGGAGGAGGCGGGACGCGTGAGGGAGAGGCAAGCTTTGCACCCTCACGCCCCTAGTCGCCGCAGGAGACGCCCTGGGCGTCGGGAATCGGCAGCCGATTCCCGGCCACCGTAGGCGCGGGCTTGCGGACGGCGAGCAATGGGTAGCTCGCCGTCCGGTAAGGACCAGGCCCGAGTCGACGGCGCGTCGTGTTCCACGCGCGCCTCAAAGAGATGTCAGCACTATTGACGGGGTCCGCTAGGGCCGATGCCAGCTAGGGTTGCGGGATGTTCGAAAGAGTTACCGTGGCCCCGGCACAGGCAACAGAAGGAACACGGGTGGGTTTTAGTCAGTAAAAGTCTGACACGCCCTCCCGCTCCGCCCAGAGCGGGAGAAGTCATTTGATGATTTCCCATCCACAAAAAAAAAAAAAAAAAACCTGCTGCAGCACGCGCCGCTGACGCGGGCGCTGCGTGCGCTCAATATGGTGTCACAACGGATTGACTGTTTTAATTGTTCTTTGAGTGAGTTCACACGGGCCGCATTTTGTGTTGTAGCTTCATGTTTAGAATAATATTATAGCTAGTCCTAAACTCATAATTATAACTACACTATTGTATTAGGTTAAGCCTGTGATGATAGTTGTATGTGTGTTTAAATAAATAAATAAACAAGTTGATGTTGATTTGGTTACCCGTGTAGGTTGTAGGACTAATTGGCATAGGTCGTGTGGATGCATAAAGTTGAACAGTTCGCGGCACCGGGCGCTTTTTGAAAGTATATTTATATTGAAGTCGCCTCCTATAATTATATGTTTACTTTTAGTTTTCAATTTATTTAAGACTTTTTCCATTTGTTCATAGAAAGTATGTATATGACGGTCTGCTCTATATAATCCTATAACAATACAATTTAACTTAGGTATTTCTATTGCACTTAGCTCAATTACAAATTCCTTAGAGTAGTTAACAATATCTTTCCTCTCAATATACTCCAAATTATTTTTAACAAGCAAACAAACTCCTCCTCCTTCGCGAGTAGTACGACAGAAAGAAGACGCTATTTTGTATCCAGGTAGGTGTAGCGATTCACAATAATAATATGTTTTCCATACCTCTGATAATGATAAGATTGTAATATTGGAATCCGATAATAATTGTTCGAGCATGCTTATTTTATTCCCTATACTTTGGATATTTTGAAATGTTATGGTAACGTCAGTATCGAAATGTTCCATTATGATTTTCGTTCCGGTTTTCGCTTGTTTGTATCAGACTATTTGACCTCTGGGTCATCGCTACGCTTGCTGTATGCGATGTGTCTCCGTGTGCTGTGTGTTCGCTTCCATGCTCTATGTAGCTGGCATTTAGGCCCGGTGTTTTGCTGGTTACAGGTTCTATGCAATCATTGCATTCCTTTCCGTTTATAAATAGTTTGTTGTTTTTTATAATGGCTCTGGCCATTTTTTCTGGCTATATGTAGTCTGTTTCTGAGCTCATTTCGAAGATGTAGTGTTTCCCTGTCCATGAAGATTCCAACCGACAATCCTGTATTCTGGAATGCTCTTCCGTTTTCTATTATATATTTTGCCATTCTTTTATTTATTAGGTCAATAGCTAATGGTCTTTTTTCTCCGCGTTTACCGATGCGCTTTATTTCCTGTATGTACGGGTCTATATCTATATTCATTATTTCGTAAAAAGCTATTGAAACACGCTCGCAAAGGTCGTTCTCAGTTTCACGGTATTCTTCTTGTAGTCTATAAATCACTATTTTATTACTGTTTTTCAATGTGTGTAATTGTTGTTCGATATTTCCAATTTTTTCGTTTAGTGAGCTGATCATTTCTTTAAGTATGTTTTGTTCTGATGATAAGGTATTTGTACTTTGTGTTAGATCATTTTGAAGCTTCCTAATTGCATTGCTGAACTCATTTTGGATGGTGTTTTTGACATCTTGTATAATAGAGGTCTTCATGATTTCCAGTTTAGTATCTAGTAATTGGCTGAATTTATCTAGCGTTATTTATTTATTTATTTATTTATTTATTTATTTATTTATTTATTTAAGCAGTATGGAAGACTTACAGCTAAAACAAACAGGCCAAGTTCAGTAAATAAGACTGTCAGCCAATTACAAGTCTTCACTTATAAAAAATAGAAAAAGTAAGTAATTTCTATGGACATTGACACCAAGTTATTCAGTAATATAACAATACTATATATAAAGTTGCTCGCACTGCAAAACGATCACTATAACTATCAACAATGTTTAACAACTTATAGGAAAAAGTTTCGGCTTAAGCACCTCCTGGCTGAGGACACACTAGTTGTGAAGGGATCCAAATCGTGCTGCTTGCAAAGCTTGTTTAAATTTTTGCTTGCACGCACGATGTATGAGTTCTGCCTATATTTTGTTGAGGCAAATGGCACACGTAAAGGTGGATTATATCGTTTAGACCTCCTGGGAGTGTTGAAATAGAATTTTGACAAAATATCGGAGCAGTTAATGTGATTGTTAAAGATTTTCAAAAGCAGAACACAGTCAGAAATCTCGCGGCGGTTGGCTAGAGGAAGAATATGATATTTTTTGCAGAGATTAAGATAGTTTTCTGAGTGATACGGAATTTTCTGGTGGTAACATAAATATCTTATAAATCTTTTTTGGATGCTCTCAATTCGGTTAATATATTTGTGGTAACATGGGTTCCATATTTCTGACGCATACTCCAAATGGTTTCTCACATAGGTACAGTATAGGATCTTTAAAGTCTTGGCTTGAGAGAAGCACTTGGATAGTCGCATAATGAAACCCAATGATTTAGATGCCTTAGCGACTATTGCATCTATATGTACTTCGAAACTGAGCTTGGAATCGTGATGAACCCCCAGATCGCGGATGGAGTTTGATCTAGGTAGAATTTGATGATCTAGGGTATAAGATCCGGCAATGATTGAGCGCTTCCGAGAATACGTCACAACCGAGCATTTAGCGGGATTCAGATCTAGCTTGTTCCTTTGACAGTAGTCCTCTAGACGACACAAATCATTTTGGAGTGCCGTTACATCCATTTGCGACGATACTTTGACATAGATTTTCATGTCGTCTGCAAAACACAATAGTTTGGATGAAGTCAAACAAGAGTCAATGTCGTTGATATATATTATAAAAAGCAGTGGGGAGAGCAATGAACCCTGCGGGACTCCACTAGGTATAGGTACCCCGCTTGACATATAGTTGTTGAGAACTACTGCTTGGGACCTATTCACAAGGTAAGACGAGAACCATCTGAATAGATCGCCGCGGATTCCGATGCCATTTAACTTAGACAAGAGGATGCTATGATCTATACGGTCGAAAGCCTTGCTATAGTCCGTATAAACAACATCAACCTGCTCACCGTTGTCCATGGCCTCAGTTATAAATTCATTAAGGAGAATCAGGTTCGTGACAATGGACCTCCCTTTCAGAAAACCATGTTGGAACGAGCTAAATGAAGTTTTAAGAGCAGAATAAACCTGGTCATGTATTATTCTCTCAAATACCTTTGCTATTATGCACAGTTTAGATATGGGCCTGTAGTTCGTTATATCAGTTTTGACACCTTTTTTATGTATAGGCGTTACAAACGCGGATTTTCATATTTGAGGTACTTCACAGCTGTTTAAGGATTTTTTAAATAGAATAGAAATAGGTTGCGCTATCGAGGGCGCACAGCGGACAAGAAGTTGCGATGGGATATTATCTGGACCAGCTGATTTACATGTGTCTAACCTACGAAGCAACCCGATAATTTCATCAATATTTATAACGATACTGCTGATATCAGACAATGGGTTCGACGAATCGGTAGAATGAAAATCTGAAGAAATGGGATGGCCAACACTGGGATTGAGAAAAGTAGAATGAAAGTATTCCGAAAAAGCCTGACAAATAGGTTCCCCGGTCCGCAAAGTGTGATTATTGTATTTTAATGTACTTGGGATTGCGTTTGAGTTATGGCGTTTTTTTACATAAGTCCAAAAGTATTTAGGGTTATTTTTAATGGAGTTTTCTGTCAGGTCCAAATAATTTCGGTAGCATTGTGATTCCAAGCTTTTCACCCTTTCCCGAAGAAGCTTATATGTTAGTTCGTCAGATATATTACCGTAGGTTTTGAATTTTTTTAAATATTTATATTTTTCTTTGATAGTATTAATAAGAGACGGACTATACCATGTTGGATACTTTTTATTCCGAGATATTTTTTGTGGAATATATTTAATTTGTAGGTCAAAAATAAACTGATTAAAAAAGTTTACTGAGTCATCAATTGACCGCGCCGAGAACTCAGTTTCCCAGTTAGTCGCACAAATGTCTTTGCTGATAGAATCATAGTCACCTCTATCAAACAGGAATTGAGTACGAGGCGCGCACTCAAGCAGAGGTGTTAGAAATAAGTCCAAATTAATTAATAATGCTGGGTGATAGGCGTCGATAGGCACAAGCGGGCTAGGGCATTCCGACACGTTCGCTATTTCATTGGAAAGTACTAGGTCTAGGATTCTACCAAACCTATTAGATACGACATTATACTGACTAAGACCGAGAGTGCATAATTCATCACAAAACAGAATTTCATCGTTACTGTTAGGATTCAAAGGGGCAAGCGATAGATTGTCAGATGGTACCCAGTTAATACCGCTCATATTAAAATCACCGATAACAAGAAAGGTATCAGAAGTATTCTTAATAACTGTTTCGTTCAGTTTCGCAAGAAAGTTAGATAGTTGTGAAGAGAAAGAAAGGCCTAAGTTTTGTTGACACAAATAGATATCACAAATATGCAGTGTAATGTTATTCCGAGTAGCATGACTTTTTAGGCGTATAGATAACCAGAGGTCCTCCGCTGTAGAATGGAAATTAGGTTGGCAAATAACAGATAATTCTCTGCGAGTAGCAATAAGTACACCCCCCCCCCCACCGCGCGCTTGCCCGGTCAAAACATAGTCCCGGTCGCGGCGCCAAACAATGTACCGATCATCAAAAAACTCAGAATTTAAAACGCCATCCAATAACCAAGTCTCAGTGAGTACTATGATATCGTACGAATTAAGTGACATTTGACGATAGAAAGAATGAGTTTTAGTTCTAAGACCGCGAACGTTCTGATAATATACGCTTAACTTGTTGTTAGCCATTGAAAAAGCAGTCAATAATTGGATATAAACCTGTACAATATAATACAATTACACATTTCTTAGAAATATAGTATATAGCGAGGTAGAATAAAAATTTAAACACTCCAGGAAGGTAAACTTTGAAAAAGTATGCGCGAAAACAAAAATCTTGCGACATTAAATAACAAATAGCTGTATGAAAGAGCAAGCAGCAGTGCGTGGTGCGTACAAGCGAGAGCGAGTCAAACATATTGCAATACATTAGAGATTCGAAGCAAACAGCGCGATAAGAAACATAGAGGATTTTTGTCGCCAAACAAAAGAAAGGTGTCGAAATCATTAGTGCGCGTGAGGTGCTCAACCTTTTGTAAACAACTACTGAGGTACGAAAGATCATAAAAAATATAAACAATTGAGATGTAAAGCATAGTAAAAATAGGAAACACGTTACACAATCTTGTTTAAATTCGATTCTTTACGTATAATAGCTGCTTTACAATTAGTATTTTTTAATACATGAATTTTGCCATGCTTCACCCATACGAACTCATAGTATTTTTCTTTTGCCAAGATCTTGACCTTACTTAAGAGCTTTTTATACTCCACGCTCAGGTGATCATTGACATAGACACGCTGAGATGTACCTTGAAACCCTATATGGGAAGTGGATAGGTCCTTAACGGCACGTGCAGCTGCGACAAAATCATCCTTCACGTACCGATTTAGAAAACTCACGATGATCAGTTTTTCGTTGGAATTGAAAATTGGAACCCTTGCGATATAATTCACCTGTGATTTGGGGCAGTTGTAGTTCACCTTCCGGCCGATAGCATCCAGTATCGAGAAAAGATTTTCATCTTTTCTTGTAGGGACTCCCTTAATTTCCACATTGTTAAGACGGGATCGTTGTTCATATGTTGCCAGCGCGAACTTGGACCTCTCTAAGTCAGTCTGCAAACTAGTAAATGTTTCCCGAATCTTGTCGAGATTTGTTGTTTTTGCCTCAACCTCTGCGAGTCGATTATCAAATTCATCAAGTCTACCACAGGTGCCTTCACAAGTAATTTTGAGCTCTGCTAACTCGTCCTTGATTGCCCGAATATCATCTACCAGTGTCGGCAAATTGAGCAACTGGCGTTTCATATCCCGAATCTCACTCAATATGGTTTCGAGAGAGGCTGGTTCCGGGGTAACCAAAGCTAGTGATGACGTTCGACAGGCGGGGCACTTCCATTGAGCCATTCTGCTGGCGCCGAGCTTTCTCCATCCAGCTTCAGAAATATGTGCACATCCAAAGTTTCGAGTAAGATGTTTCTTGCAGCTCCCACATTGGACTCCGTCATTGAACTGCACGTTACAAGCTGCGCACGTTTTCATTGTTAAAAAACAAAGTTTGAACTTGATGTAAAAGTTTAAAAAGGTTGACGATCTATTATTTCGAGCGACGCGTACAGTACTAGTGAATGTCCACAGTCGATTGATTGATTGATTGATTTGTTATACAATCGTTTTTTGCCTTTTTGTTACTATTACTATTATAAGGGCTAATTGCTTGGCTAAGTAATGTGTCTCCCACTATATCATCAGGCGCTAGGTCGATGTCGCTTGTATCAGGCGTGAGCACTTTGCTGTTTGGTTTTCTCCTTATGGTTACATTCATACTGTCGGGGGTAGTACGGCCTATTTCTAAAGGGATTTGTCTGATTGGGGTATTAGTATTGTTTCGCTTTGGCATGCTGCCTAAACAAGCTTGACATTTCCATTCGTTTATACTCTGAGCAGTCATATTGTTAAATTGACTTTTAGTAATATTTGTACATTCTAGGTCATAGGACTTCATACATAAATGGCATTTCAGACTTCCTTCTTCTAGAATGTCCTGGTTGCAGCCTGCACATCTCTCCACTTTAGATGCGTAACTTTAGTCTGTTGCTGTTATTTGTTGTGTTGTTATAATTAGGAGGCTGGTAGTGACCTCTAGCTATTAATAGATGTACTATTCTTGTAAGTTGGTATGGATCGAAGTGTCAAGTCGATTTGTTGTGTTGTTATAATTAGGAGGCTGGTAGTGACCTCTAGCTATTAATAGATGTACTATTCTTGTAAGTTGGTATGGATCGAAGTGTCAAGTCGATTTGTTGTGTTGTTATAATTAGGAGGCTGGTAGTGACCTCTAGCTATTAATAGATGTACTATTCTTGTAAGTTGGTATGGATCGAAGTGTCAAGTCGATTTGTTGTGTTGTTATAATTAGGAGGCTGGTAGTGACCTCTAGCTATTAATAGATGTACTATTCTTGTAAGTTGGTATGGATCGAAGTGTCAAGTCGATTTGTTGTGTTGTTATAATTAGGAGGCTGGTAGTGACCTCTAGCTATTAATAGATGTACTATTCTTGTAAGTTGGTATGGATCGAAGTGTCAAGTCGATTTGTTGTGTTGTTATAATTAGGAGGCTGGTAGTGACCTCTAGCTATTAATAGATGTACTATTATTGTAAGTTGGTATGGATCGAAGTGTCAAGTCGATTTGTTGTGTTGTTATAATTAGGAGGCTGGTAGTGACCTCTAGCGATTAATAGATGTACTATTATTGTAAGTTGGTATGGATCGAAGTGTCAAGTCGATTTGTTGTGTTGTTATAATTAGGAGGCTGGTAGTGACCTCTAGCTATTAATAGATGTACTATTCTTGTAAGTTGGTATGGATCGAAGTGTCAAGTCGATTTGTTGTGTTGTTATAATTAGGAGGCTGGTAGTGACCTCTAGCTATTAATAGATGTACTATTCTTGTAAGTTGGTATGGATCGAAGTGTCAAGTCGATTTGTTGTGTTGTTATAATTAGGAGGCTGGTAGTGACCTCTAGCTATTAATAGATGTACTATTCTTGTAAGTTGGTATGGATCGAAGTGTCAAGTCGATTTGTTGTGTTGTTATAATTAGGAGGCTGGTAGTGACCTCTAGCTATTAATAGATGTACTATTATTGTAAGTTGGTATGGATCGAAGTGTCAAGTCGATTTGTTGTGTTGTTATAATTAGAAGGCTGGTAGTGACCTCTAGCGATTAATAGATGTACTATTATTGTAAGTTGGTATGGATCGAAGTGTCAAGTCGATTTGTTGTGTTGTTATAATTAGGAGGCTGGTAGTGACCTCTAGCTATTAATAGATGTACTATTCTTGTAAGTTGGTATGGATCGAAGTGTCAAGTCGATTTGTTGTGTTGTTATAATTAGGAGGCTGGTAGTGACCTCTAGCGATTAATAGATGTACTATTATTGTAAGTTGGTATGGATCGAAGTGTCAAGTCGATTTGTTGTGTTGTTATAATTAGGAGGCTGGTAGTGACCTCTAGCGATTAATAGATGTACTATTATTGTAAGTTGGTATGGATCGAAGTGTCAAGTCGATTTGTTGTGTTGTTATAATTAGGAGGCTGGTAGTGACCTCTAGCGATTAATAGATGTACTATTATTGTAAGTTGGTATGGATCGAAGTGTCAAGTCGATTTGTTGTGTTGTTATAATTAGGAGGCTGGTAGTGACCTCTAGCGATTAATAGATGTACTATTATTGTAAGTTGGTATGGATCGAAGTGTCAAGTCGATTTGTTGTGTTGTTATAATTAGGAGGCTGGTAGTGACCTCTAGCGATTAATAGATGTACTATTATTGTAAGTTGGTATGGATCGAAGTGTCAAGTCGATTTGTTGTGTTGTTATAATTAGGAGGCTGGTAGTGACCTCTAGCTATTAATAGATGTACTATTCTTGTAAGTTGGTATGGATCGAAGTGTCAAGTCGATTTGTTGTGTTGTTATAATTAGGAGGCTGGTAGTGACCTCTAGCTATTAATAGATGTACTATTCTTGTAAGTTGGTATGGATCGAAGTGTCAAGTCGATTTGTTGTGTTGTTATAATTAGGAGGCTGGTAGTGACCTCTAGCTATTAATAGATGTACTATTCTTGTAAGTTGGTATGGATCGAAGTGTCAAGTCGATTTGTTGTGTTGTTATAATTAGGAGGCTGGTAGTGACCTCTAGCTATTAATAGATGTACTATTATTGTAAGTTGGTATGGATCGAAGTGTCAAGTCGATTTGTTGTGTTGTTATAATTAGGAGGCTGGTAGTGACCTCTAGCGATTAATAGATGTACTATTATTGTAAGTTGGTATGGATCGAAGTGTCAAGTCGATTTGTTGTGTTGTTATAATTAGGAGGCTGGTAGTGACCTCTAGCTATTAATAGATGTACTATTATTGTAAGTTGGTATGGATCGAAGTGTCAAGTCGATTTGTTGTGTTGTTATAATTAGGAGGCTGGTAGTGACCTCTAGCGATTAATAGATGTACTATTATTGTAAGTTGGTATGGATCGAAGTGTCAAGTCGATTTGTTGTGTTGTTATAATTAGGAGGCTGGTAGTGACCTCTAGCGATTAATAGATGTACTATTATTGTAAGTTGGTATGGATCGAAGTGTCAAGTCGATTTGTTGTGTTGTTATAATTAGGAGGCTGGTAGTGACCTCTAGCGATTAATAGATGTACTATTATTGTAAGTTGGTATGGATCGAAGTGTCAAGTCGATTTGTTGTGTTGTTATAATTAGGAGGCTGGTAGTGACCTCTAGCTATTAATAGATGTACTATTATTGTAAGTTGGTATGGATCGAAGTGTCAAGTCGATTTGACACTTTGAATATTACGTATAATGAGATGGTTCTTACTTTATTTCACAAATGGCGCTATTCTAAGCATGTATCAGAATCGGAAGGTGGCGCTATTCCACGTTAGAGCATGTATGGTAGATGATTAAGCAAATTCGAAAATGACAATGGCTGATTCACTTTGTTCTTATTACATTTCGCGCTTTTTGTTTATTTCATTATCACAGTTGTCATACTTATCACTTCAGTCAAGCACATAGATCTTCACTTTGCAAAATTTTGTTTGGTTTTTCGGCTAAATAAGTATTTAAGTTCGTCACAGTAAGTTTTTGTTAAGAACACTTTAGCACAAGCATTTTAGATTGTGTCTTTTACCACTTTTACAGTTTGCTTATATCTTTAAAGCGTACTATGTTTCACTTTCATATATTCACTATAGACATTTAAAAACCTTATTTATTCACGAGCAGTAAGCAGATCCGTGTTTACACAGTCAGGTACCCTCAGATTTTTTTTTTCAAATAAAATCCGCAGCGCGTCGCTAGTGTCGCGCCGTTGGTTGTGTCGCTCCTTCCCCGCGCATCGCCTCCGTCCCATCGGTTAGTTTAATTTGTCGCCAGTAGATGGCACTGTGCTCCTCAACAGGGGTGAAATAAGTGATGATTTAAAATGTTACATGTAGGTAATATTGAAATGTTTGTACACCTTTTTTTTCTGAGATTTAAGGCATTAGAAATATTGTCAGAGTCCGTATCTTGAGGTGACATGTTACATAACATCGGCCACTCGGTCGAAAGTAATTACTTTAAAGTCACAAAATGAATTTGCTGACACTGGCGCTAGAGTATTTCAAATTGATGTAGATAATATCAAAATCTATATAAACATAACATAACATCACGCCTTGTTTTCCGAAGGGTTGGGCAGAGCTGTACTTAAAGTACACCCACATTTCGCCAGTTATGTTTTTTTAAGTCCCATGTAACAGGGGGTAAATCTATATACATCTATACAAATAAACAAAATTGAAGTGTCTGTTTGTAATGTCAAAATAACTGCTTTTTACTAAATGCATATGAAATTATATACGGTATTTATAACAAACAAAAAAATAAAAACTAATTTTAACATTTTTGTCTGTCTGTCTGTTTGTTCCGGCTAATCTACGAAAGGGCTCGATCGATACTGACGGGATTTTCATTGGCAGATAACTGATGTTATAAGGAGTAGCTTCCGCTACTTTTATTCTAGAAAATGAATTAGGGTTTCGCGCAATTTTTTTTTGGAAGTGGTTTGTTTTTTTTTTGCAAAAAAGTTTTTTTTCTGCATGTTTAGACAATACTGAAGTAGGTATATGATATTATGTTTATTTTTAAAAGTACCTAACTAGGAATTATGAGTATAAGTCATATTGATATTTGAAAGGTTCGAACTGCATGCGACCGACGCCCTCCACACCCGCGGCACTGCACGAGGATCATGACTAACACGAACAGCTCGTGACGATGAAATGATAATGTTAAGGTTTAGTGGTGCACTTCAAGTCGAAGCTTATCTAATCGCTGGCTATCAGGTCTTCTTTTATTCCCCGACATTACTTATCTCTTATCTAAGACATGAGCAATAAAAGATAGCCGCATTCTTCAATGCGGAAGTGTTTTTTATTTTATTTTAATTTTATTTATTTATTTATTGCATTATGATACAATTTTATTTTCACACATAGCACCTGCCGAACTGCAAAGCATTTAGTCGGCAGTCCTCTGTCAGACGGCCTTGAGGAAGGTGAAGCGATCAATACGCTTCCATGAGTGACCACACGCTGCACCCTGGGCAGTCCCAGTCCCAGGTGCAGTCACAGTGCAGGTGACTGCACCTTCTTACAATCTAGCCGACTACTGGTTTAATCACGACATGAACTGTTTGTGTACGTAGCTCATGACAGTAGAAGAAGATTCGATTGGATGTCAAAATGCAAAGCTCGCTTCTTCCTGCTATTTGCGTACGTGTAATAATGACACGGTAGTAAGGAATGCGCGGGCGCGGGTAGGCGTGTGTAGTGTGTACCGCGCGGTGCACATCCGGCGCGCGCGCGGGTAGGCGTGTATACCGCGCGGTGCACATTCGGCGCGGGCGCCACGCGCCGGGGACGATGCCACGCAGTGAGAAGCCGCAAAACTTCACGCGCTCAGAAGAAACAAACTTGAAGATAGAAACATGATTATTTGCAAGAGGACGGCGTTCTCATGTGACTCGCACCCAAAGAATACAGCTACACAACGGTGCCTCTTGTATACGTATATCGCTGATGAACGATATAATTATGTCTATTCAGGTCCATCGCATCGATGTGGCGACTGACGAGTCATGAGAATAAATTAGAAGACCGATGACCTTAAAAAGGGCGGCAGGGACAAGACTGTAAAGCCCGGTTTCCACCGCGAGCGGAGCGGACCCATTAAGAGCTCCGTTTAACTCGCAAGAGTAAAATGTATACTTGTATTCTACAAATAGTCGAGCGGAAAGTACGAGCGAGTTCATTTCAAAGCTTTCTGCTCGCCCAGTACTTTCCGCTCGACTATTTGTAGAATACAAGTATACAGTTTACTCTTGCGAGTTAAACGGAGCTCTTAATGGGTCCGCTCCGCTCGCGGTGGAAACCGGGCTTAAGGTGTATTCCCGTTGTCCCCGCTAACCGCGCCCGGTCACGGTATGTTTAGTCATCATCGCTGTTCCCGTTAAACGCGAGACGGCCTACTAATACTACCTTTTTACTTGTTAATAACAAGTAAAAAGTAAAAATGTTCAATAATAATTTAAGAAAATGACTAAAAATGACGGGGACACGGTTAACGGCGAGCCGGATGTTGTGGTGCAACTTGGGGAGTGACGCTTGTCCAGCTTTGGACTGCGCTAGGCTGAGTGGATTGTTGTGGTGCAACTTGGGGAGTGACGCTTGTCCAGCTTTGGACTGCGCTAGGCTGAGTGGATTGTTGTGGTGCAACTTGGGGAGTGACGCTTGTCCATCTTTGGACTGCGTTAGGCTGAGTGGAATGTTGTGGTGCAACTTGGGGAGTGACGCTTGTCCAGCTTTGGACTGCGCTAGGCTGAGTGGAATGTTGTGGTGCAACTTGGGGAGTGACGCTTGTCCAGCTTTGGACTGCGCTAGGCTGAGTGGAATGTTGTGGTGCAACTTGGGGAGTGACGCTTGTCCAGCTTTGGACTGCGCTAGGCTGAGTGGAATGTTGTGGTGCAACTTGGGGAGTGACGCTTGTCCAGCTTTGGACTGCGCTAGGCTGAGTGGAATGTTGTGGTGCAACTTGGGGAGTGACGCTTGTCCAGCTTTGGACTGCGCTAGGCTGAGTGGAATGTTGTGGTGCAACTTGGGGAGTGACGCTTGTCCAGCTTTGGACTGCGCTAGGCTGAGTGGAATGTTGTGGTGCAACTTGGGGAGTGACGCTTGTCCAGCTTTGGACTGCGCTAGGCTGAGTGGATCGTTGCAAGAATTAAGAAGAACTATGAGCAGTAGCTTGATCCAATGAATACTTAGGTACTGCTATCAGATGACGTGTTTGTAAGAACTCAACCTTCTGCAGTTCGCAATACTGTGGCTCGAGTAGGTACCAGCAGTACGACTCTAAGCACCACGACCAGCGCGACTCGTGTCGCTACTCACGACCAGCGCGACTCGTGTCGCTACTCACGACCAGCGCGACTCGTGTCGTTACTCACCCGCCGGTTAAGTATCGGGTTACGGGGAGAAGCGTGCCATAAACTCGTAGCTAATACTTGACACACATACCGAACAACATGAATAACCTTCACGCTCGTTACCCAGGGACCAGGGTAAGCAGTGCAATCGCAGATAGTACACATATTTTGCTGATGACGGCTCTTAAGTTTTTGAAATGAAACAGCCTAATGAAAATAATATTACGAGTATTATCAGTTTTGTCGGTGGTTTATAGAGCATAACACCGATGGCGCTGCATGTCACCGTGGCCCCGGCACAGGTAACAGAAGGAACACGGATGGGTGATTTCCCATCCACAAAAAAAAATGTGGCTCAAACTTTCGAGCCTCAATAAATGTTAGGTGAATGTTGATGATAGATAATGCACGTTAATGCTACTGACTTTGCTATTTCTGTTACTGCGTTAGAGGCAATCTCGCTGCGACTTGTGCTACGAAATACCAGTACCTACAACAGGTACGGTGACTCTACCAATGCGACCCACAAGTGCTAAGAGTAGTTGGTATATATACTTCTGGAAACTTAGTGCATCACAGAAACCGTCTGAGCTGTAACTGCAGACTGCTAATAGTTTCTCAGTAACATTATGTTGTAAACTTAGTGCATCACAGAAACCGTCTGAGCTGTAACTGCAGACTGCTAATAGTTTCTCAGTAACATTATGTTGTAAACTTAGTGCATCACATAAACCGTCTGAGCTGTAACTGCAGACTGCTAATAGTTTCTCAGTAACATTATGTTGTAAACTTAGTGCATCACAGAAACCGTCTGAGCTGTAACTGCAGACTGCTAATAGTTTCTCAGTAACATTATGTTGTAAACTTAGTGCACCACAGAAACCGTCTGAGCTGTAACTGCAGACTGCTAATAGTTTCTCAGTAACATTATGTTGTAATGTCTCTCAAAAGATTTTATTAGAGAGGACGAACTCTCGTAAAATACGCAAAATGATTACCTTCCACGATTTACATGTCTGATGTAAAGACCACCGTCTGTGCTGACCTTTGTGACCTTTGTGACCTTTGTGACCTTTGTGACCTTTGTGACCTTTGTGACCTTTGTGTAGCACATTCTGAATCGTACCCATATTGTATGCGTGTTTGATTCCGTCCGTCGTAACTCAGAGGACTATTTTATTAAGTAGAGTCATGACATCAGTTGACAATTATCCTCCTTCTAAGGACGACATATGAATAAAAATGTTAATTGATTAGCAGTACTGTTGTGTTTGTGATATTTATATCAATAATGTGATCATGGTTCTTATTTAAAGCGGGGTAAATAGAGAATCCTTAAATTGATAAACCGGTTGCCTGTCGTTTGTCACTCGTTGCATGTCGTCTGCCGCCTGAGGTTTGTCGGTTGAAGCCTGGTTGTCATTTGTCACTTGTTGCATGTCGTCTGCCGCCTGAGGTTTGTCGGTTGAAGCCTGGTTGTCATTTGTCACTTGTTGCATGTCGTCTGCAGCCTGAGGTTTGTCGGTTGAAGCCTGGTTGTCATTTGTCACTTGTTGCATGTCGTCTGCAGCCTGAGGTCTGTCGGTTGAAGCCTGGTTGTCATTTGTCACTTGTTGCATGTCGTCTGCCGCCTGAGGTTTGTCGGTTGAAGCCTGGTTGTCATTTGTCACTTGTTGCATGTCGTCTGCCGCCTGAGGTTTGTCGGTTGAAGCCTGGTTGTCATTTGTCACTTGTTGCATGTCGTCTGCAGCCTGAGGTTTGTCGGTTGAAGCCTGGTTGTCATTTGTCACTTGTTGCATGTCGTCTGCAGCCTGAGGTCTGTCGGTTGAAGCCTGGTTGTCGTTTGTCACTTGTTCCCCTGTCGTCTTGTCGTCGCTTGCACAACACAGCAAACGCCCCAATGTGTTGAGTCGTGAGCTTCATGTCGCGACCTTTCTCATTCGCCGTCATTACTTACTATCTGAATGCAAGTGCCCTCTGGCTTCAGGGATGACAGTGCAAACCGTTTGCTTACCACCACCACCGAGTGCTACTCGTGCATGCGCCCATAGGAAGTGTTTAAAAAAATACAATGTCCCACATCATTACTTTTCACGACG
This sequence comes from Fissipunctia ypsillon, assembly GCA_947568875.1. Lineage (NCBI taxonomy): Eukaryota > Metazoa > Arthropoda > Insecta > Lepidoptera > Noctuidae > Fissipunctia > Fissipunctia ypsillon. The sequence goes on from OX387662.1 coordinate 21,659,580, forward strand.
ACTTCATATTAGAGAATATATTTCTTCAAGTGCACTCTGTTGTAGTTTTATATGTGTCTAATAATATTATGATGAGAAATTAAGTACTAAGCCTCATACGGGTATCTACATAATAAATTAAGTACTAAGCCTCATACGGGTATCTACATAATAAATTAAGTACTAAGCCTCATACGGGTATCTACATAATAAATTAAGTACTAAGCCTCATACGGGTATCTACATAATAAATTAAGTACTAAGCCTCATACGGGTATCTACATAATAAATTAAGTACTAAGCCTCATACGGGTATCTACATAATAAATTAAGTACTAAGCCTCATACGGGTATCTACATAATAAATTAAGTACTAAGCCTCATACGGGTATCTACATAATAAATTAAGTACTAAGCGTCATACGGGTATCTACATAATAAATTAAGTACTAAGCGTCATACGGGTATCTACATAATAATATTTCATATACTTAAATGAATGCGGGTGATATTATTATCTTCACGGCTGGCCTCTACACTCATTTGAATCAAACGCAACTTTGCGTGCCGTGACGAAAAGATAATCATCAAGCATTCAAAGTCAAACAGTGTTGATTGTTTGTTTAGAAGACGATTAGCCTCGTATCAAGGCCGAGGCAGCCCTGCAGCTGGGGGGGGAGGTCAGCCAACGTGAGGAAGTCACGAGCAGCCACCGCGACCGCGCACTCTGCGACCCCTCGCTCGCCGTGGGGTCGCACACACGTAGGGGAAGGTGGGGGGAAACCGGACAGGGGGTGAAACCAGATAGTTGCTATTTCATTACTCCGCATACAGCTGTTTCGCTCTAGCGAGTGGTGAATTACGCGCGAACGCTTACTCAGTGCAGTTGCAAATGGCAGCGACGGTAACATCTCAGCGCGTGCGTCTATAAACAAAATTGTAAACAAAGTTAAGTTATCTAATATTTTGACTTTTTTAAAGTGTTATCATTAAGTTTAGCTATGTGCTATCATATACAGTTGTATTTTTTATGAAGTAATACATATTTAACCTTTTAAAACGGTATTTGTTGTTGCTATGAGTGTAAACATAATCTGTGTTAGTATTACAATTTCAAACATGGCACCTGTGGGGTACAAGCGGACGGGGTGATTTCGACTATCCAGTTTCACCCCCGATTGATTTTATATGTAGTTACTGCGGGCGTTTGTTTCATTCCTCTGTTTAATTACTATTTTTTTACTTTTTACAGAGTGCGAGCGTCAACATGCCACGAACATATGTGAGAAAGTCAAATAGGCTGCAGTGGTCGGAGTCAGACATGCTTTTAGCCATAAATTCAGTGCTGGCAGGCAGAATGGGATAACTTTTAGCGTCACACACATAATTACAATTAATTAATTAATTACACACATAGAATTATTATTTTTTGTATGCAAAAACTGCGAATAATTTGATTATTTAGTTTTATTATTAGTATCTGTATTCACCCCTTGAATAAAAAGTGCCTATCTGGTTTGACCCATAGGTATGGGGTGAATTCGGATTTATAATTTTTATTAAAAAAAAATATATAGTTTAATTAAGTACTAAGATTGATCTCAAACATTTTTATGCCAAAGTTATGCCTAAGGTATACTTAAACATTTATGACATTGATTACCTCAATAAATAACAGTGATTTATTTATTGTTTCTTTTTCCTAACTATCCGGTGTCCCCCCCCCCACCTTCCATACCGGTGTCCCCCCACCTTCCATACCGGTGTCCCCCCACCTTCCATACCGGTGTCCCCCCACCTTCCATACCGGTGTCCCCCCACCTTCCATACTCATATTCTTTCTTTTTGTATAATGTGCTCTTTTCCCCTTCCACCCGTCTCTATCTCAAGAAACGCTTCCAGAGGGCCAACCACCACTTCTTAAAGCAGTATTATTTTAATGATACTTCAGTGTGAGACAGATTAAAATAATACTGCGTTAAGAGGTGGTGGTCTAGCTCCAGTTTTTTTGCGACTCCCATACGACATTTTTAAGGTCATCAAATAACTTGAAGCTTAAAATGTCAACGCATTCCACAACTTTCCTGACAAATCCTTTATGGTGCAGGCCGCTCGATTGTGGAACAATACGACGCGCGCAGGCGCCGCCTGCGTTAGAACGACTCGTGAAGGAACATTACTTGTTGTTGTGGTTTTGTATAGCACATGTATGTATCTGTGTATCTAGTATAGCATGTTGTGTGTATATATACTAGTTTATTTGCGCCAAAAACAACCTCATTTTATGTTCGGAAAATCACTGTCCATTCCAAGGTTGCCTGAAAGAGATCTCAGTAAGCGATAAGGCCGCCAATTGTATGTTTTGTAGTTTTTATCAAAGAGTAGTAACTATTTACAATGGATGTTTTTATTTTATCTATTTATCAATGTCAATGTCAAATCTGAAAGAATAAAATAATTTTAATCATTTATTAGAAAATATGTAGGTATAAGCTCAATAAGCTGATCAGACACTTAATTTAGAAAGTGAAAAACTGGTTGAGAAAAGTTGCTTGTAAGCCGTTGGGGCTTTGGATCACGAGTTGCACTCTCACTCGAAACAGTTCCAGTATTAACAGTACGAACATCGTGCTCCAATTTCAAAGCACCAACTGACATTTGGACGCGACGCTGTCTCACTGCGCCGGTCGCCGGGGCTGCGCCACCACGACACACGGCGGCGCGGCGCCCCAGGCCGCCAGCGCGACTGCCGCTGTCATCGTGCTTCAGTCAAGCTGTCAATTTTTTTTCGTGTATCATTTTTGTAATTTTTATTTTATTTTAGATTCTAAAGTTTTAATTATTGTGTGATAGTTTTATGGAAAAATCGTGTAAGTAGTCTTTCTTTATTTATGTTGAACAATGACGACAGTAGTGGCACCGTACGAAGCGCCAGTCAACCTGCCACATCGCTGGATGTCCTAGGGAGATGCCCTCATTGTTCCCAAGCACGTTTTTGTGAACGAGGCTTGAAGGTACATTTGGGTATGAAACACAAACCCCACAATGTGCCGTCACCCTGCCCGACAATACCCACTTCGCTAACACCTGATTCACCCGCTCAACCGTTTTGGAAAATCCTTGCAAAATTAAAAACTTCAACTCCAGTTTTAAATAGAGTTCCTCGTGGGGCGAGACCATCCGAGGCTTCAAGTTTAGGGGCGTTGTGTCCGCCTCGCCGCCCCAGAGAACTGTCAAAGTGCTTGGGAGCAACTACTCACCTTCCTGTTTAGAATTCTACATGTGCAAAAAAATATGGCAAATAAAAAACTTTAACTGCACAAATCAAGGATAATTGTAACATTTCATCCCAAAGTTTCGACCCTAAATTAACAGCGCACCTCCCCCAAAGAGGCTCATTGCACCATGTGGAGTCTAAACTAGGCGAAGGTGATATCAGAGGTGCAGCTAGGATCATCTTTAGCAGCGATGTGGTTGCGCCGTACTCTCCAGAGACACACAGCCCTGGAGAGCAAACATCCCGCCCCGGCAGGTGACCTCTCCTTCCCTGACCCACCCGATCCGGAATCCAACACACTTGAAATTACAGCTCAACACAAGTATATGCGGCCGTGAGCTCCTTTCGAAGTGGCTCCGCCGGCGGCCTCGACGGTCTGACACCTCAACATTTGAAGAACCTAATGTGTTCAGGCGCCGTGGAGGCTGGTGAGTCCCTTTTGAAAGAGCTAGCGGCCCTCATCAGTCTTATACTCTCCGGCAATGTGAACGAAGCCGTCATTGATATCTTGTATGGGGCAAATCTGTGTTCCCTGTGCAAGAAGGATGGCGGCATTCGTCCCATTGCCGTAGGGTACACGTACCGTCGCGACGTACCTCAGCCAAAATTTGCTTTCTACAGCGAAACTCTGGCCAACAAATTTTAGCCCCTACAGCAGGGCTCGGGTCTAAAGGGGGCTGTGAGGCTGCGGTTCATACATTGTCTACTTACATCAATAGCGATAAAGGTGAGGTCATCGGTAAGGTTGACAGCAAAAATGCTTTCAATTCCGTTAAACAGGAACACTTTGTTGACAGAAGTCCAAAAATAAATACCCCAAAATTTACAGTCTTCTCTATCAATGTAATGTTACATTCATTCTCCAAATTATTCCTCATTCTCAGCCAGGGTTGCGGGATGAGTTACCGTGCCGGCACAGGCAACTGAAGGAACACGGGTGGGTTTTAGTCAGCAAAAGTCTGACACGCCCTCCCGCTCCGCCCAGAGCGGGAGAAGTCATTTGATGATTTCCCATCCAAAAAAAAGGCATTCTCTAAATTACTTTATAAAGACAACCTTTTGAAATCAGCCATTGTATGTCAAAAGGGTGACCCTCTTGGGCCAGTCATGTTTAGTTTGGCAATAATCCCAATTATTCGACAACTAAATTCTAATTCAACGCGTGGTGTTGGGGGCGGGGCCCTGGGAGGTGGTGTGGACAGTCTTAGCTTTTATAAAAGAAAAAATAGTTCCATCGGCCTAGATCTTAACCTTTCAAAATGTGAAATTTATCTTCCCCAAACCACTGACAGACAGACTTTAGCCTTTGCTCCCCCATCTATGGCATCCACAACTTTTAGAAAAAGTAGACCAAATTATTAGAAGCACACGAATTTCTATTCTAAATGTGGCGCTGGACGACCGAGCGTGGCAGCAAGCTACACTTCCCATTCGCCTGGGTGGTCTCGGCGTCCGCAAAATTACAAGTATAAGTTTACCGGCCTTCCTCTCTTCGGTCCACGGTACCGACAAATTAACCAGGAAAATGTTATCTTCCTCACTGGTCGATTTTGAGGTACCGTGTTTGACCGTTACGTTGAACGTGTGGAAGATGGCTTGTCCCAAAACGGATTTACCAGACAACCCAGCCTCCCAGAAACGGTGGGACGTGCCGCTCTGCAGTATTATACGGAATACCCTAGTAAAGACGTCATTTAATACTGCTGAGCGTGCCCGTCTGCTGGCTGTGGGAGAATGGGAGTCAGGCTTGTGGCTTCAGGCGCTTCTGTCATCCACCATAGGCACTATGATGGATGACTCATCGTTTCGGCTCGCTACGAGTCTCCGCTTCGGCGCACCTTGTGTTGCTCCGCATCGGTGTCACTGCGGTGAAGCTGTCGACAATCTCGGACACCGTGGTCGGTCCTGCTGCAGGAGTGCAGGCCGCATAGCACGACACGCCAACATTAACGATATTATTGGTCGAGCTCTTATCACCGCCGGCGTAGGTACCAGCGGTATTAGAACCAAACGGCGACGGCGGCGGTTGACGATGAGAAGAGACCAGACGGCATGACGTTGTTGCCTTGGAAGGTGGGTAGACCTCTGGTGTGGGACGCAACCTGTGGCGACACCCTTGCGCCATCTCATGTTCCAAGCACGGCGTGCTGTGCTGGCGCCGTTGCTGCGGCTGCTGAGACCCTAAAGCGGCGCAAATACTGTAACCTTACGGGTAACTACACTTTTGAGCCATTTGGGGTCCAAAAGCTTGGGGTCCGAGTGCGCGTCTCCTTTTTAAGGAAATTTGTCACCGACTGGTCGACACTTCACGTGACCAGAGGGCTGGCTCGTTCTTTGGCCAAAGAATTAGCATTGCCATTCAACGTGGCAATGCTGCCAGTCTTCTGGGCACGTTTCCGGATGACAGCGATGCGGACGAGTACTTCGAGCCTAAGTATCCTTTTGTTTTGTATATTTATTTGTATAGTTAGTTAGTCAGTGATTGTATATTAATATTGTATTTAAGATTTGAGAAAGTAATTAATAATAAACGTATCTATAAATAATGTTCATGTATAATCTGGTGCACAATAAAGTATATATAAATAAATAACTAATCGTATCCGATTGTTTAGTGGCCAGTGTACCTATGTATATTTTTCTATCCAGCAATGTTTTTGTATTATGATTTAGGTATTAAGAGACGTTAAACCCCACAAAAAATCATAATTAAGAATATGATGTTCATCCCGGTACCTGATCGATACTTCGAGAAATCTGAATGTGTTCGTGCACAGTCCTCTATAGTCTCGTGTATCAGTTTACAAGTGGTTATTACGTCTAACACGAGAGTCTGTAGAAACCCAGTCGGTAATGATACGAACGATGACACACGGTTCTAAGAACAACAGGTATTTACAATGTTGTCAAATCATTGCGATTAATACTCGCTTAGCAATCAGCTGATTCGAATACAGTGCACATTACTAGTTTGTCGCTTGTCATCTTTACAACGACATCACGTAAATATCCTCTGGCAGAAATTGGTAGTGAAATAGCTAGAATATAAGGAGAGGGTGAACGATGTGGGGGCTGCTTTGTGGCTACGATATTGATATTACTACAAATTCAAAAGATTAAACTATATAACCAAGGCTTGACAGACTGTCGCAGTATATTGTTATTTGTTAACTGGAAGACGCGCGCTAAGCCTTCGTTTTAGGGTTCCGTACCAAAACGGTAAAAAGGAACCCTTATGGTGCGACTCAGTCTGTCTGTCTGTCTGTCGGTCACAGCTGGATATCTCAAGAACTACTAATGCTATCGACTCGAAATTTGGAACAGTTTTAGATGACGTTTGCCCAACTATTTTGCAAATAAGAAAGATTTTTTTTTTTGCAACGGGGACTGAAAGGTGGTCTTAAAAATTCGAAGTGGGGCTACTAGGGCATCTGGGATGTCCTAAAAAAGAACGCTGTTGCACATTCTTAACATTTTTTTCTTTTTTTTAGGCCGCACAGTTTTCGATTTTTGATGAAAAATGTAAAAAAAATACCATTCCCCCTTATCTCCGCAGTTTGCATAGAGAAAAATCTGAAATTAAACTATGTGATAGAAGTTTATGTAAAGACCATAGGAAAAATAAAACGATGTCTCTAAATAGCACACTTTTTCAGAATTAATCATCAACAAAACTTACATTAGTACCACTATCAGTCAAGAGATGGTGCTGAACTAAAACTGCAATGCTGTCCGTCTATCCTACTTATGAAGGACTGTACGTAAAGTAACACATCCGAAATATTTATATTATTTGATGGTACGGAACCCTCGGTGGCGAGTCAGACTCGCTCTTGACCGGATTTTTTATTATTCGTAATTCTACTCTTCACCTCTTATCTATTTTCCCATCCCTCTTCTCCTCTCCCCTCTTCTCTTCTCTCTTCCCTTCTCCCTTCCCATCCCTCTTTTCTTTTCCTTTTTCTCAGCAGACTTCCCCGTGTCGACACCTTGTGCGGAAGTGGTCGCTCACGAACTCAGGACAATGAGGTTGTGACCTACAAACGTTGAGGTCACGATGACGACAATTCTTTGAATGTAAATCTTCCGTTACTACAATGGCATGGTATGACATGCGTTATGTCACATGTCTTAGCACACAATGGCTGGCAACCGGAGTCGTTGCCTGCTCTGAGGTGAGACGCCGACGATGTGGCGACGTGATGCAGTATGGTGTTACCATTCTGCGTAGCCAATGCCCTGCCGATGGTACAGATAACAAAAATACATGAACGTTTGCACACATATGCAACGATATCCAAGTGGAGCTTAGAGAAGTAGCAGGGCCGACTCGCGAATACCGAACAATTTCATGTCATCTACAGTGCGTTAGTGTATGTGAGGTGGGTTCACGCATATAGAGGCTGATGTATGTGTATTGTCTGTGGTGTTGTCGCGATAGCTCGCCGGACATGCGTTTGCGCCGCTTCCGCGATACATTCACTATTACGTGTCAGAGTAATGTACCGCACATCCGATGGCCGATAGCCTCGTGAATACTGATGTGGCGTCAGGCCTCAAGGGTCAAGTTCGACCGACGCTTATTAACATTCCTGCAATTTTATTTAACGTTCTAGCCTTTTCTCGCGAAATTTGTGAATAGGCTGATTAAATAACCAGTGTGCACTAGATTGTAACAACTATTTAGCGAAATCTGCTGTATTTATAGATAGATGTTTGCATCTATACGCTATATTATGAATAATCGGTAAATGATCGGCAGGCAATTACGAACGCTAAATGTGTGTCAGCTGCAGTCGATAAGCTATCGACTTGAACATAACTACAATCATCATAAAAATGGATTTATAGCTGTTTACCGTAATGTCGGCGCTTGAGACGACGGGAGCTCTGCGGTCGTGCGTGTTTAGCTTATTCAATCAGATAATCGCCTCTGACGTCACTCACAAGATATAAATGGTTGTAGTGTTCTGTCACTTTCCTTATATCTATTACTGCCGCACATTCTACGGGTCATAGGCTGCGCCAGCAGACAGACAGTCTGACCTGCCCAGAGTCTCCTCACGCTGCTGCTTCTTGTATCGACGTAAATTGAAGTCCCTGCATTTTTTGCAGTTTCCCCTGTTACGGTGAGGTCCTCACAGTCATGCACACACACATGCTCACACGAGGAGGCCTTTGATTCAGAATTATGGGCTGATTGTTAGGTCATGATGCTATCTTTAGTAAGAAAACGTGGCTCACAGTTGAAATAAGAAAAAAATTGCAAACTAGTTATGTATCTTGTGTACACTGCTTCAATGCTTAGTAAAAGGTAACTGGCACCAAATGACCTACATTGCTTCACAAATACGCTCATAAAGCCGTTTAGCACCGATGATGGTAAACACAAAACGTCATCAGAAATATAAACATGTCATTGTGATGAAGACTTGAGTTGTGAGCGAGACCGCAGTTTTGACCTTAGTAAACATTAGCACACACACACATCCACATTTATCAAGCGTTTGTTTAGTATTAGGTTGGCAAGCGAGCGGCCACCCGCCGACATGAAAGTTGTCCGCTGCGCCAAGGGATTTGTCGGGTCGTGGGCGACGTAACTAAACTCTAAAATGTGTACAGTTCCGCGGATGAAACGGCACATCGAAAAGGAGATGGTCACACAGGTCACAGGTATGAGTGACAGAGATACCCTACGGAGAGATGGTCACACAGGTCACAGGTATGAGTGACAGAGATACCCTACGGAGAGATGGTCACACCGGTCACAGGTGTGAGTGACAGAGATACCCTACGGAGAGATGGTCACACAGGTCACAGGTATGAGTGACAGAGATACCCTACGGAGAGATGGTCACACAGGTCACAGGTGTGAGTGACAGAGATACCCTACGGAGAGATGGTCACACAGGTCACAGGTATGAGTGACAGAGATACCCTACGGAGAGATGGTCACACAGGTCACAGTTGTGAGTGACAGAGATACCCTACGGAGAGATGGTCACACAGGCTACAGGTGTGAGTGACAGAGATACCCTACGGAGAGATGGTCACACAGGTCACAGGTGTGAGTGACAGAGATACCCTACGGAGAGATGGTCACACAGGCTACAGGTGTGAGTGACAGAGATACCCTACGGAGAGATGGTCACACAGGCTACAGGTGTGAGTGACAGAGATACCCTACGGAGAGATGGTCACACAGGTCACAGGTGTGAGTGACAGAGATACCCTACGGAGAGATGGTCACACAGGTCACAGGTGTGAGTGACAGAGATACCCTACGGAGAGATGGTCACACAGGCTACAGGTGTGAGTGACAGAGATACCCTACGGAGAGATGGTCACACAGGCTACAGGTGTGAGTGACAGAGATACCCTACGGAGAGATGGTCACACAGGTCACAGGTGTGAGTGACAGAGATACCCGACGGAGAGATGGTCACACAGGCTACAGGTGTGAATGACAGAGATACCCTACGGAGAGATGGTCACACAGGTCACAGGTGTGAGTGACAGAGATACCCTACGGAGAGATGGTCACACAGGCTACAGGTGTGAGTGACAGAGATACCCTACGGAGAGATGGTCACATAGGTCACAGGTGTGAGTGACAGAGATACCCGACGGAGAGATGGTCACACAGGCTACAGGTGTGAGTGACAGAGATACCCTACGGAGAGATGGTCACACAGGTCACAGGTGTGAGTGACAGAGATTCCCTACGGAGAGATGGTCACACAGGCTACATGTGTGAGTGACAGAGATACTCACAGCCGAACCATTTTTATCGGCTGGGTACAGGTTGGTACTATGGGTAGTTCTTGCTAAGTGTTTAGGTAACTCTGAAGTAATGAAATGAAACATTTAGCTACTAGTAACTGCGCAAGATACCCGCGCATGAAGTTAGAGCGGAAACTAGTTCGACGAGATTTTTAATTAAGTGCTTGCGATTGCCAACTCCTACCTGTTGTGTTATCCCGCACTCTATCATAGTTCCGCTTATTCCTGCGGGACTTGTTTTGTGAAACAGACTCTCTGTTGTTAGGGCGACACAAATACGTTGGACGTTAGATCTTCCACAATCGCTTGAAACTCGTTGACTTTCTAAGCTACACTGTATGTAGCACGGCGCGGCTTAGTTACAGATAGATAGGCGTCTTACGTAACATCTACTTCCTCACAGAAAAGCTTTCTAAGTTCTTTCAAAGATTGTGCGCATTACGTCAGTTATCTTACGATTTCTTCTTATCGTTATCTATGAATGTTTCTCTACTTAGCACAAGTGGAAAACTCTGCATTTACATAGAGTCGTTTTCTATTAGAAAACTAGCTGTCAGCGCAGTTCAAGTAAACATTATTGATGAAACGACTGAAGATGGCTTAGATAACCTGATTAGTTAGTAACGTGCGCGGTAATACGGAATGTTATTTATATCTTAAAGTAGACCAGACTTGCCACATAGTTTACTTTATCTGTAAGTTAATCACTGACTTACCTTTGCTGTTCACCAGCGACCATAACGAAGAATCTAGTTGAAGAAGCCTTCACTAACGACCACCGACACCCCAGCTCACCAAGTCTGACCGATTCAGTAGTGGGGTCACTGATGACGTCACTCGCTAGCTCGCGCTGCTCGTGTCTGGTGCTGTGTATGCGCGTCGTGCGCGTCGTGCGTGCGACCTTGTGCCTCGCCCGCCGCACGGCACACGTCACGCCCCGCCCGACCCGCGCGACCTCGCCGTTGCGCGTCCATGAACACGCCAGGATGACACAAGAAGAGGCAGTACAGAAGGCTTTCTTTTTTATGTCAAGTTACATTGATACGGCTATCCATCATCATCCTCCTAATTTATTCCTATTCTAATTTATTCGGGGTTGGTGAAGCAATCTCCTGCTGCCACACGTCTCTATGAGCTGCACCTTGGTGTAGGAGGGGCCCTGACTAGCATAGTTGTCACCTATTACGTAATCCATCCATCGTTTATTAATTTGGTCATTCCTATGGCTATAAGAGAAGGCTCTCATAGCCATTCTCACTACAATCGGACTACTTTGTGATTCTTGGTTAGTACTACATTATCTTAGTTTTAGGTTAAGGAGCGAGGATATGCCAGGGCCAGCAATTGTCAATATATTCCTGTCATTCCTCAGTTGTTGTTGTTCTTCTGCTTCACGTACACTTTTGTCCTTCAGCATAGATTCTGTTTGAAGCTTAATACATTTGATGAGGTCTTTTTAACTGACCTCAAAAAAAGAAGAGGTTCTCAATTCGTCGGAATCTTTTTTTTATGTGTGTTTATATGTGTTCCCCGATTACTCGAAGATGGCTGGACCGATTTGGCAAATTCTTTTTTGTTTGAAAGGGTATACTTCCCAGATCATCAGGTCTATTGTCATCAGGTTAGGATCTGATGATGAGATCCCGGAGAAATTGAGGGTACTCTTCAAATATCATTTTATTTTATTTTATTTTACAATTTTTGGAAAACTTACAGCTAAACACGTTTTTGCACGTTTGAGAGTAACAAAATTATGGCCAATTAAAAGTTTCCACAAATAGAAGAGAGCATATAAACAAAAAGTATTTGAGTAGGTAGACAGTATTTGAGTAAAAACAGTATCTTATGTAAAAAATGCGTTTCAAACTGCGTAAATTGTGATTAATTAATTAACGCGATCAAAAAAGAAATTACAAAGAATACTTTTTAATTTAGTTATACCAGTATTGAAAACATCGATATCGACGTCCCGGCAGAACGCATTGTACGTATGACTCGCTCTGATCAAGTATGAATTTCGTCTGTAATTCGTTCCTACCACAGGAGTATGCAATAGATAAGGATTGCGCAGAAAAGCAGAAGGAACCCGCAGTCCGATTTTGTTTAGCAATTCGGGAAGCTCGATTGAACCGTTAGCAATTCTAAATAAAAATGCCAAGTCTGCAATTCTTCTACGTTCAGAAAGAGGAAGTAGATGAAACCTTTTACAGCGTAGGAGATAAGTGGGAGAGTAAGTTTTAGACCGGAATTGAATATACCTCAAAAATTTTCTTTGTATGCCTTCCAATCGATTGATGTATATGTTGTAATTGGGGTTCCAAACTTGAGAAGCATACTCGAGATGACTGCGAACAAAAGTACAGTAGAGAATTTTGATGGTTTTGATGCTCCTGAATTCAGACGAGACCCTCAGAAAATGAACCCCAGTGATTTTGATACTTTGCCAATGATTTTATCTATGTGTTGATCAAATGATAGTTTTGAATCAAATACAACTCCCAAGTCTTTGACTGTGTTAACCCTAGCTAGGGATCTGTCTAAAAGTTTATAATCAAATGTGATAGGTACGGGCTTCCTAGTGAAGGAGCACACGTAACACTTGGAGACGTTTAAATCAAGCTTATTAGTGCTGCAGTCGGACTGGACCCTATCCAGATCCTCTTGCAATGACAGAGCATCTGATAAGGAGGATATCTTTGACATAATTTTCATGTCATCCGCGTATAGGAGTATTTTGGAATGAAGGAAGCAGGAATCAATATCGTTGACGAATAAATTGAATAAAAGTTTTTGTTTGACTTGTGTAATAATGTTTATGATTGTATTGATGTTCGGAATAAAATTTGTTACATTGTGCCTAGAACGACAGTAAGCCGTGAGGTTCGCACGAGGCCACCTTTTGCTGTTACCTCTTGTCGAAGTAACGCAGGTTTGCGAGCACCTCTGCGTCGACTTACTAGCAATTACAACAAACACTTCCCGCATGTTGATATGTTTTGTCTGTCGGCTGGTAAATTTAAAAATATTATAATTAAGACAGTTGGTCAATAGAAAAAACAAATTATTATTAATTAGATAATATTATTGTAGTTTTTAGGTTTATATCGCATAGTTAGCAAATAAAAACGTTTAATGTATTTTGTGGAAAATGTTGTTGGTAACACATTTGCTCATACTTACTTGTATTTTTATCGTATATAAAATGTAATGTGTCACTGTTTTTTTTTCCCAAATAAATAAAATAAAATAAAAGCGGCCCTAATAAAGATCCTTGAGGAACTCCAGATGGAATACGCATTGATCTTGATGAATACCCATTCAGCACAACAGTCTGACACCTATCCTCCACATACGACTTAAACCAGCGGAAAAGATTACCTCTAATGCCCATCGATAGAAGTTTACGCATGAGAACGACGTGATCAATTCTGTCGAAACATTTGGCATAGTCTGTATATATGACGTCGATTTGGGACCGATTGGACATAGCTTCTGACAGAAAGTCACTATAGAGAACGAGGTTTGTAGTTGTTGAACGTTCACCCAAGAATCCATGCTGGTGTTCGCTGAAGCTGAGCCTGAGAGCAGAGTAAACTTGCCTGTACACAATCTTTTCTAATATTTTAGCAAACACGCATAATTTGGATATCGGTCTGTAGTTTTCAACGCAGTTTTTCAGTCCCTTTTTGTGAATAGGAGTTATATAAGCCGACTTCCAAATAGCAGGCATAACCCCGGTATTAAGAGATCGTCTGAATAAGATTGTAAGAGGAACCGAGAGGCTTGCAGCACAGTTTACTATGAAAACTGGCGGGAGCTTGTCTGGACCAGCAGATTTATTTAAGTCCAAATGCTTTAGCAGTTTCATAACCTCATCTTTACAAACCTCGATAGCAGCTACATCGTATGGACTGTAATCAGTCTGCTCACTGGTACAATGGTATTGAGCATTATTCTGAGTTGGTGGATTCACGAAAGTTTGACAAAAAATACTCGCCGAAGAAGTTGGAAACTTCGTCACCATTGCTAGAAGACCGGTTTCCAAACTGCAGCACAGAAGGGTAGGAGTTGCTTTGTTTTTTTGATTTTATGTAGCTCCAGAAGGCTCGAGGGTTGTTGCGAATAGCGGATTCTACGTTTGCCATGTAATCATCGAACATGCACTTCTCTAATTCCTTTGCACGTTGCCGTAGTATAACAAAAGATTGGTAGTCCGAATCGTTCCCATATTTTTTAAACTTGGCGTGGAATTTGGATTTTTCTTTAATAATTTTGACTAAGGGACTTTTATACCAGAGGGGGTATTTAGACTGGGAAACAACCGTTTTCGATGGGATATAAGTTTTGTGTACTTTAAATAAAATATAATTAAAGAATGCTACGGCATCGTCCAGTGACCTGTGGCACAACTCGTACTGCCAGGCAACGATGTTAAGTTCCTCTTTTATTGCTGTATAGTCAGCAGACCGGTACAAGTATTTAACATAGGGACGTGCTGGCAGGCTATGCAGTATTGCTGTATAGTCAGCAGACCGCTACAAGTATTTAACATAGGGACGTGCTGGCAGGCTATGCAGTATTGCTGTATAGTCAGCAGACCGGTACAAGTATTTAACATAGGGACGTGCTGGCAGGCTATGCAGTATTGCTGTATAGTCAGCAGACCGCTACAAGTATTTAACATAGGGACGTGCTGGCAGGCTATGCAGTATTGCTGTATAGTCAGCAGACCGGTACAAGTATTTAACATAGGGACGTGCTGGCAGGCTATGCAGTATTGCTGTATAGTCAGCAGACCGCTACAAGTATTTAACATAGGGACGTGCTGGCAGGCTATGCAGTATTGCTGTATAGTCAGCAGACCGGTACAAGTATTTAACATAGGGACGTGCTGGCAGGCTATGCAGTATTGCTGTATAGTCAGCAGACCGCTACAAGTATTTAACATAGGGACGTGCTGGCAGGCTATGCAGTTGAACAAAGTCCGCCGTAATACACAGTGCGTTGTGGTGCGGATCTTCCGGAACTAGGGGATCAATGCTGCAGGAGACAGAAACTTCATTATTAGAAAATATCAAGTCCAGAATCTTATTGTTTCTGTTAGGGTGACAGTTGTACTGCAATAGGTTACATGCGTTAATGTTGTCAAAACAAATGGTTTGGACATATCCGCTCAGGTTTGTAGGGTGCTGAGAATAACCATCATTTGCAGGGGTCCATGTTATGTTGGGTTGGTTAAAGTCACCTAGCACAATAAACTTTTCAACCGGGTGCTCCATTATAATGTTGGTCAAGTTGTCAGAAAAGTTACCCAGCTGAGTTGCTAATGAGTTACCTAGGTTTTGAGAACAAATATAAACAACGCATATATTCATTTTGTATGTTCTTCTAGGTCTTTTTTGTTGCAGGGTTAATGTGACCCATAGGTCTTCTGCCGATGAGTGCCACACGCCGCGCGCATGAGCCACAATATCGCGCCTAACAGCAATTAAAACCCCCCCTCCCATAGTCTGACCTGTACTGGTGTAATCCCGGTCCCGTCTCCATACCATATACCTGTCATCAAATAATTCGGAATCTGATATACCATCAGTTAGCCAAGTCTCAGTCAAGCAAATAACATCAAAACCATTAATACATATGTTTCTGTAGAAAACACCTGTTTTAGTTCGCAGTCCGCGCACATTCTGATAAAAAATGCTAATAGGCGCCATAATACACCATAAATAACACTAGAGATAGTTTAGAAAAAAGAATGCAAAGCACATTCAATCCGTTAAAATAAACATTTTTAAGAAATTGAGGCATGAATACAGATAAGTAAAATAACACTTTATCTCCATACGAATAAGGTTCGAAGAGTGTCGTACAAAGTTGAACGTCAAGAATTAAAATAATAAAATCATATGCACATTTATAGCGATTTGGGCATTTTTTCATGCATTTGCTTTCGGAAAGCACCATTTGGTGCAGTGGAACTGATTCATCATCAAGACCACAGATAGTTCCCGGAACTTCTCAACAATAAGTATTTACGGGTTGCGATTTGATTACTCTAATATGGTTGCTAAGCAATTTGTGCTCGCTACAAAGCATGTGGTGAAGTACCAGGAGAACTCCTCAACAATTAACGTCCCTACATCGGGAAAAGTAATGTTTTGTAAAAGGTGATAAGCACCCACTAAAAAGTGTAAAATAAATTTAATTTCGGAAGTCGGTGTCAAAAAACTAAAATACAGATCCCAAGACACCGACTTCCTTGCGGGATGTTCGAAAGAGTTACCGTGGCCCCGGCACAGGCAACAGAAG
Source organism: Fissipunctia ypsillon (assembly GCA_947568875.1). Classification (NCBI taxonomy): domain Eukaryota; kingdom Metazoa; phylum Arthropoda; class Insecta; order Lepidoptera; family Noctuidae; genus Fissipunctia; species Fissipunctia ypsillon. Next base: position 21,675,928 of record OX387662.1, read on the forward strand.
GAACACGGGTGGGTTTTAGTCAGTAAAAGTCTGACACGCCCTCTCGCTCCGCCCAGAGCGGGAGAAGTCATTTGATGATTTCCCATCCACAAAAAAAAAAAAAAAAAGACACCGACTTCCGAAATTAAAGTTACTTTTCACTTTGTAGTGTTTTTTTTTATTTTTTTTTTGTAAAAAAGTTTTGTGCGTAACGCACCTTCTGCGCCTATATACTCTGCGCCATGTTATGATGAGCGGAGATGATCCACGTGATATTATATCACGATCCAACTGATGCCATCATGCTCCGGCTCTTTGTGCAGCGTGTTCCAGTGCGCTGTCAGATACATCACTAGCTAACCTTTTCCCAGGCTCGGCGGGTCAGCTTCCGGGCTCAGTCCACGCGGCTGAACTACGACGAACATTTATGTTACCGATAGCGGATCCTGCAGTTGAAAGGGCTTTCAAAGCCCTTTGTACAGGGCGCGAGTATCTCAATTGTTGGAAGCGCCACGCGTCGCCAGATGTGTGATCTCCTGTTTTTTTTTTATTTCTATGCTGACCACAGTCTGTGTCCGGGGATATTGCTGCTGAACTCTTGGCTTATTCCCCTCGTCGTGTGTGACGATACCCAAAGGAACACGCGGCTATTTTGCTATCGCTATATCAGAACATGATAACGAGTTCCTTATCATTTCATCTTTACATTGAGGTAATTGAGGCAGCGGCGATTCAGTGGCGTCTCTCAATTGTACGTGAGGCCACCGAAGACAGGATATATCGGATCACTCAGATTACTACACGAAGATTAATGGCTCGGTACGAGGAAAGTTTGGGGCCAGGGTCGGACAGACTATGACGTCATTATTATTATAGTATTGACTACAAACAAAGATTATAGATCATCAGAGTTTCAGGACAGGAGGAAAGAGGATGACACAATGTACAATTGTTTTTCAATTGAGTTCGTAAACATTGCTTAACCTCCAACATGCGCGGGAGCCATTTAAATCGTGTAACATGATCCGCCTTTCCTTTTCTATATACAACATTAGTTTTAGTTTATGCGAAACCCGAAACACATGTCTAGTATTTTTATGTAAAGAATCTATGTACAAAATTTCAAAACTATGTCATGAAAAATCACAAAGTTATAAGCTTGTTATGTTATTTGGTTGTCCGTACAGAAACATGCTCACCACGCGGCGTCCCCGCGCCGCCCGCGCCGCCCGCGCCGCCCGCGCCGCCCGCGCCGCCCGCGCCGCCCGCGCCGCCCGCGTCGCCCGCGTCGTCTTGAGCTCATTGATAATAATTTGGCAGCAGGTACCTATAGAGTACTTAATGTCGCTAGGTGGCCAACTTGTAACCTTTTTAAAATATTTTTGGGACAAAATACGAGTATAACGTGATGTGAAAATTTTTGGAATCGACTCGGTTACTTATTCTGAACCGAGTATATTCAGGTTTCGCATATACTAAAAATAATGTTTCTGTCTATGTTATTTTCTATTCTCAACCAACCCACTTCTTCTTACCTGACTTCCCATATTCAGTATTTATGCTCTGCCCACAGTAAAAATCTTCGTTCCACTAACAATCGTCTTCTACGATGTCCTTCTCACCGCTCTGGTTTCATTCACTCTTCTTTTTTTGTCTAGGCAGTCTTTCTTTGGAATTCGCTCCCTCTGAACATCAGGACGGTAAGAAATCGGTTGTCATTTAAAGCCAAGGCATGTGAGCATATACGTAAGAAGTTGGCAGAAACATCCCAGCGCTGATTTGGTGGATTCGTTTTCTCCTCTTTTGATCGTTGTTTCTCCTTTACCGTTCGTCATTTCTCATCCTGACGAAGTTTATTCCGTTTATAAGTATGTATGTATATATGTATATAACTATACATCTATATATATCTATGTATTTATTCTTGTATTTTATAGTTATTTTCGTGTTATCTATCCCTTATGTTGCACCTGCCATGTTTTCTCTCTGCATCACCCTAAGGTTGACTGGTAGAAAATGCCTCAGGCATTAAGTCCGCCTTTGTACGGTATTCTTTTTACTTGTGTGTACATCCACCCTTAACAAACGTCACGTAAGGCCGTAATATTGTCAAGGGTGTGACGGTACATGGAAATATATGATAAGTTAAGGAACCTACAAAGACCTACAAGCCTAACAGTCCCTAGCCTACCATATACTTAGTGTGTGATAAATAAATATATAGATAAGTACAGGATGTCTGCACCATGCGACCTAAGGTAACAGACGGATAGTAGACAGGAATATCAGGTTCGGGAAGGGTACACTCACTGCCAGTCACGCAGACTCACGAGACTGATCGGAGATGGCTAAAGGTGTCTTGGCCACAGTGAGGGGTAATGAGACAAGAATATAAAATTCAAATCTGATTTATTTACAAAATGTTCTGCTTATATACTAGTTTCTCTTAACACACACTATTATACTTAATTCTATGTGTCCTATGCGTGTAATATGCAACCAAGTCAATATTTTAACTGGACCGCATGAGGCAGGCAGAGTGCTGAGTCAATGTCCAAAGGTAACATTGAACATGTGCATAAAGTTTTAATAAATAAATAAAAATAATGTTGTATATACAAATAAATAAAATGTCTGTTTGTAATGTCAAAATAACAACTTTTTACTAATTGCATAAGAAAGTATAAACGTTACTTATAACAAAAAAGCAATTTTTAACATTTTTGTCTGTCTGTCTGTTTGTTCCGGCTAATCTCCGAAACGGCTGAACCGATTTTGACGGGACTTTCACTGGCAGATAGCTGATGTTACGGCGGGTAACTTAGGCCACTTCTATTTTAGAAAAACCATTAGGGTTCCCCGCAAAAAAAACCCATGAAATTATGAACAAAAAGTTGGATTTGAAAAAGTATTTTTGCAATTGGTAGCCCACAATTTTCGACGATAGTCATAATGCTACGACCCTTAGGAGCCGAGCGAAACGAAAAAGGTCAGAAACAATACTAAGCGAAAACGAAGTAACAGCGCGGGCGGGCGATGCATCGCGGCGGGTCGGGGGACGAGGGAGTTTAATTAAAATGTGGCTGTTATTTTAGTATATTGTGTATCTTATGACATCTACGCGAACGAAGTCGCGAGGCACAGCTAGTCTAATATAAGATCGATACACACCAGTAGAGAATGCCTTAAACTGTGCTCAAACTATAAATATGATTTCATCGTTTTAGAGCGAGTATACATGGTAATATGTGGTGAACAACGTGATTACAATGTGCGCTCATAATGACGTGCTTGTAGGAAGCAAATACAAACGCTAGACGTCACACAATCGCACGAGCTGCGGACAGCTGAGCAAGCGAGACGCGTCTATTGCCACGCGCGAGCTAGTGACGTTGTCGCTGAGCAAGCGAGACGCGTCTATTGCCACGCGCGAGCTAGTGACGTTGTCGCTGAGCAAGCGAGACGCGTCTATTGCCACGCGCGAGCTAGTGACGTTGTTGCTGAGCAAGCGAGACGCGTCTATTGCCACGCGCGAGCTAGTGACGTTGTTGCTGAGCAAGCGAGACGCGTCTATTGCCACGCGCGAGCTAGTGACGTTGTTGCTGAGCAAGCGAGACGCGTCTATTGCCACGCGCGAGCTAGTGACGTTGTCGCTGACCAAGTGATAGACGCGTCTATTGCCACGCGCGAGCTAGTGACGTTGTCGCTGACCAAGTGATAGACGCGTCTATTGCCACGCGCGAGCTAGTGACGTTGTCGCTGACCAAGTGATAGACGCGTCTATTGCCACGCGCGAGCTAGTGACGTTGTCGCTGACCAAGTGATAGACGCGTCTATTGCCACGCGCGAGCTAGTGACGTTGTCGCTGACCAAGTGATAGACGCGTCTATTGCCACGCGCGAGCTAGTGACGTTGTCGCTGAGCAAGCGAGACGCGTCTATTGCCACGCGCGAGCTAGTGACGTTGTCGCTGAGCAAGCGAGACGCGTCTATTGCCACGCGCGAGCTAGTGACGTTGTTGCTGAGCAAGCGAGACGCGTCTATTGCCACGCGCGAGCTAGTGACGTTGTTGCTGAGCAAGCGAGACGCGTCTATTGCCACGCGCGAGCTAGTGACGTTGTTGCTGAGCAAGCGAGACGCGTCTATTGCCACGCGCGAGCTAGTGACGTTGTCGCTGACCAAGTGATAGACGCGTCTATTGCCACGCGCGAGCTAGTGACGTTGTCGCTGACCAAGTGATAGACGCGTCTATTGCCACGCGCGAGCTAGTGACGTTGTCGCTGACCAAGTGATAGACGCGTCTATTGCCACGCGCGAGCTAGTGACGTTGTCGCTGACCAAGTGATAGACGCGTCTATTGCCACGCGCGAGCTAGTGACGTTGTCGCTGACCAAGTGATAGACGCGTCTATTGCCACGCGCGAGCTAGTGACGTTGTCGCTGAGCAAGCGAGACGCGTCTATTGCCACGCGCGAGCTAGTGACGTTGTCGCTGAGCAAGCGAGACGCGTCTATTGCCACGCGCGAGCTAGTGACGTTGTTGCTGAGCAAGCGAGACGCGTCTATTGCCACGCGCGAGCTAGTGACGTTGTTGCTGAGCAAGCGAGACGCGTCTATTGCCACGCGCGAGCTAGTGACGTTGTTGCTGAGCAAGCGAGACGCGTCTATTGCCACGCGCGAGCTAGTGACGTTGTCGCTGACCAAGTGATAGACGCGTCTATTGCCACGCGCGAGCTAGTGACGTTGTCGCTGACCAAGTGATAGACGCGTCTATTGCCACGCGCGAGCTAGTGACGTTGTCGCTGACCAAGTGATAGACGCGTCTATTGCCACGCGCGAGCTAGTGACGTTGTCGCTGACCAAGTGATAGACGCGTCTATTGCCACGCGCGAGCTAGTGACGTTGTCGCTGACCAAGTGATAGACGCGTCTATTGCCACGCGCGAGCTAGTGACGTTGTCGCTGACCAAGTGATAGACGCGTCTATTGCCACGCGCGAGCTAGTGACGTTGTCGCTGACCAAGTGATAGACGCGTCTATTGCCACGCGCGAGCTAGTGACGTTGTTGTTGACCAAGTGATAGACGCGTCTATTGCCACGCGCGAGCTAGTGACGTTGTCGCTGACCAAGTGATAGACGCGTCTATTGCCACGCGCGAGCTAGTGACGTTGTCGCTGACCAAGTGATAGACGCGTCTATTGCCACGCGCGAGCTAGTGACGTTGTCGCTGACCAAGTGATAGACGCGTCTATTGCCACGCGCGAGCTAGTGACGTTGTCGCTGACCAAGTGATAGACGCGTCTATTGCCACGCGCGAGCTAGTGACGTTGTCGCTGACCAAGTGATAGACGCGTCTATTGCCACGCGCGAGCTAGTGACGTTGTCGCTGACCAAGTGATAGACGCGTCTATTGCCACGCGCGAGCTAGTGACGTTGTCGCTGACCAAGTGATAGACGCGTCTATTGCCACGCGCGAGCTAGTGACGTTGTCGCTGACCAAGTGATAGACGCGTCTATTGCCACGCGCGAGCTAGTGACGTTGTCGCTGACCAAGTGATAGACGCGTCTATTGCCACGCGCGAGCTAGTGACGTTGTCGCTGACCAAGTGATAGACGCGTCTATTGCCACGCGCGAGCTAGTGACGTTGTCGCTGACCAAGTGATAGACGCGTCTATTGCCACGCGCGAGCTAGTGACGTTGTCGGTGACCAAGTGATAGACGCGTCTATTGCCACGCGCGAGCTAGTGACGTTGTTGTTGACCAAGTGATAGACGCGTCTATTGCCACGCGCGAGCTAGTGACGTTGTCGCTGACCAAGTGATAGACGCGTCTATTGCCACGCGCGAGCTAGTGACGTTGTCGCTGACCAAGTGATAGACGCGTCTATTGCCACGCGCGAGCTAGTGACGTTGTCGCTGACCAAGTGATAGACGCGTCTATTGCCACGCGCGAGCTAGTGACGTTGTCGCTGACCAAGTGATAGACGCGTCTATTGCCACGCGCGAGCTAGTGACGTTGTCGCTGACCAAGTGATAGACGCGTCTATTGCCACGCGCGAGCTAGTGACGTTGTCGCTGACCAAGTGATAGACGCGTCTATTGCCACGCGCGAGCTAGTGACGTTGTCGCTGACCAAGTGATAGACGCGTCTATTGCCACGCGCGAGCTAGTGACGTTGTCGCTGACCAAGTGATAGACGCGTCTATTGCCACGCGCGAGCTAGTGACGTTGTCGCTGACCAAGTGATAGACGCGTCTATTGCCACGCGCGAGCTAGTGACGTTGTCGCTGACCAAGTGATAGACGCGTCTATTGCCACGCGCGAGCTAGTGACGTTGTCGCTGACCAAGTGATAGACGCGTCTATTGCCACGCGCGAGCTAGTGACGTTGTCGCTGACCAAGTGATAGACGCGTCTATTGCCACGCGCGAGCTAGTGACGTTGTCGCTGACCAAGTGATAGACGCGTCTATTGCCACGCGCGAGCTAGTGACGTTGTCGGTGACCAAGTGATAGACGCGTCTATTGCCACGCGCGAGCTAGTGACGTTGTTGTTGACCAAGTGATAGACGCGTCTATTGCCACGCGCGAGCTAGTGACGTTGTCGCTGACCAAGTGATAGACGCGTCTATTGCCACGCGCGAGCTAGTGACGTTGTCGCTGACCAAGTGATAGACGCGTCTATTGCCACGCGCGAGCTAGTGACGTTGTCGCTGACCAAGTGATAGACGCGTCTATTGCCACGCGCGAGCTAGTGACGTTGTCGCTGACCAAGTGATAGACGCGTCTATTGCCACGCGCGAGCTAGTGACGTTGTCGCTGACCAAGTGATAGACGCGTCTATTGCCACGCGCGAGCTAGTGACGTTGTCGCTGACCAAGTGATAGACGCGTCTATTGCCACGCGCGAGCTAGTGACGTTGTTGTTGACCAAGTGATAGACGCGTCTATTGCCACGCGCGAGCTAGTGACGTTGTCGCTGACCAAGTGATAGACGCGTCTATTGCCACGCGCGAGCTAGTGACGTTGTTGTTGACCAAGTGATAGACGCGTCTATTGCCACGCGCGAGCTAGTGACGTTGTCGCTGACCAAGTGATAGACGCGTCTATTGCCACGCGCGAGCTAGTGACGTTGTCGCTGACCAAGTGATAGACGCGTCTATTGCCACGCGCGAGCTAGTGACGTTGTCGCTGACCAAGTGATAGACGCGTCTATTGCCACGCGCGAGCTAGTGACGTTGTTGTTGACCAAGTGATAGACGCGTCTATTGCCACGCGCGAGCTAGTGACGTTGTCGCTGACCAAGTGATAGACGCGTCTATTGCCACGCGCGAGCTAGTGACGTTGTTGTTGACCAAGTGATAGACGCGTCTATTGCCACGCGCGAGCTAGTGACGTTGTCGCTGACCAAGTGATAGACGCGTCTATTGCCACGCGCGAGCTAGTGACGTTGTCGCTGACCAAGTGATAGACGCGTCTATTGCCACGCGCGAGCTAGTGACGTTGTCGCTGACCAAGTGATAGACGCGTCTATTGCCACGCGCGAGCTAGTGACGTTGTCGCTGACCAAGTGATAGACGCGTCTATTGCCACGCGCGAGCTAGTGACGTTGTCGCTGACCAAGTGATAGACGCGTCTATTGCCACGCGCGAGCTAGTGACGTTGTTGTTGACCAAGTGATAGACGCGTCTATTGCCACGCGCGAGCTAGTGACGTTGTCGCTGACCAAGTGATAGACGCGTCTATTGCCACGCGCGAGCTAGTGACGTTGTCGCTGACCAAGTGATAGACGCGTCTATTGCCACGCGCGAGCTAGTGACGTTGTTGTTGACCAAGTGATAGACGCGTCTATTGCCACGCGCGAGCTAGTGACGTTGTCGCTGACCAAGTGATAGACGCGTCTATTGCCACGCGCGAGCTAGTGACGTTGTCGCTGACCAAGTGATAGACGCGTCTATTGCCACGCGCGAGCTAGTGACGTTGTCGCTGACCAAGTGATAGACGCGTCTATTGCCACGCGCGAGCTAGTGACGTTGTCGCTGACCAAGTGATAGACGCGTCTATTGCCACGCGCGAGCTAGTGACGTTGTCGCTGACCAAGTGATAGACGCGTCTATTGCCACGCGCGAGCTAGTGACGTTGTCGCTGACCAAGTGATAGACGCGTCTATTGCCACGCGCGAGCTAGTGACGTTGTCGCTGACCAAGTGATAGACGCGTCTATTGCCACGCGCGAGCTAGTGACGTTGTCGCTGACCAAGTGATAGACGCGTCCTATTGCCACGCGCGAGCTAGTGACGTTGTCGCTGACCAAGTGATAGACGCGTCTATTGCCACGCGCGAGCTAGTGACGTTGTCGCTGACCAAGTGATAGACGCGTCTATTGCCACGCGCGAGCTAGTGACGTTGTTGTTGACCAAGTGATAGACGCGTCTATTGCCACGCGCGAGCTAGTGACGTTGTCGCTGACCAAGTGATAGACGCGTCTATTGCCACGCGCGAGCTAGTGACGTTGTCGCTGACCAAGTGATAGACGCGTCTATTGCCACGCGCGAGCTAGTGACGTTGTCGCTGACCAAGTGATAGACGCGTCTATTGCCACGCGCGAGCTAGTGACGTTGTCGCTGACCAAGTGATAGACGCGTCTATTGCCACGCGCGAGCTAGTGACGTTGTCGCTGACCAAGTGATAGACGCGTCTATTGCCACGCGCGAGCTAGTGACGTTGTTGTTGACCAAGTGATAGACGCGTCTATTGCCACGCGCGAGCTAGTGACGTTGTCGCTGACCAAGTGATAGACGCGTCTATTGCCACGCGCGAGCTAGTGACGTTGTTGTTGACCAAGTGATAGACGCGTCTATTGCCACGCGCGAGCTAGTGACGTTGTCGCTGACCAAGTGATAGACGCGTCTATTGCCACGCGCGAGCTAGTGACGTTGTCGCTGACCAAGTGATAGACGCGTCTATTGCCACGCGCGAGCTAGTGACGTTGTCGCTGACCAAGTGATAGACGCGTCTATTGCCACGCGCGAGCTAGTGACGTTGTCGCTGACCAAGTGATAGACGCGTCTATTGCCACGCGCGAGCTAGTGACGTTGTCGCTGACCAAGTGATAGACGCGTCTATTGCCACGCGCGAGCTAGTGACGTTGTCGCTGACCAAGTGATAGACGCGTCTATTGCCACGCGCGAGCTAGTGACGTTGTTGTTGACCAAGTGATAGACGCGTCTATTGCCACGCGCGAGCTAGTGACGTTGTCGCTGACCAAGTGATAGACGCGTCTATTGCCACGCGCGAGCTAGTGACGTTGTCGCTGACCAAGTGATAGACGCGTCTATTGCCACGCGCGAGCTAGTGACGTTGTCGCTGACCAAGTGATAGACGCGTCTATTGCCACGCGCGAGCTAGTGACGTTGTCGCTGACCAAGTGATAGACGCGTCTATTGCCACGCGCGAGCTAGTGACGTTGTCGCTGACCAAGTGATAGACGCGTCTATTGCCACGCGCGAGCTAGTGACGTTGTCGCTGACCAAGTGATAGACGCGTCTATTGCCACGCGCGAGCTAGTGACGTTGTTGTTGACCAAGTGATAGACGCGTCTATTGCCACGCGCGAGCTAGTGACGTTGTCGCTGACCAAGTGATAGACGCGTCTATTGCACGCGCGAGCTAGTGACGTTGTTGTTGACCAAGTGATAGACGCGTCTATTGCCACGCGCGAGCTAGTGACGTTGTCGCTGACCAAGTGATAGACGCGTCTATTGCCACGCGCGAGCTAGTGACGTTGTCGCTGACCAAGTGATAGACGCGTCTATTGCCACGCGCGAGCTAGTGACGTTGTCGCTGACCAAGTGATAGACGCGTCTATTGCCACGCGCGAGCTAGTGACGTTGTTGTTGACCAAGTGATAGACGCGTCTATTGCCACGCGCGAGCTAGTGACGTTGTCGCTGACCAAGTGATAGACGCGTCTATTGCCACGCGCGAGCTAGTGACGTTGTTGTTGACCAAGTGATAGACGCGTCTATTGCCACGCGCGAGCTAGTGACGTTGTCGCTGACCAAGTGATAGACGCGTCTATTGCCACGCGCGAGCTAGTGACGTTGTTGTTGACCAAGTGATAGACGCGTCTATTGCCACGCGCGAGCTAGTGACGTTGTCGCTGACCAAGTGATAGACGCGTCTATTGCCACGCGCGAGCTAGTGACGTTGTTGTTGACCAAGTGATAGACGCGTCTATTGCCACGCGCGAGCTAGTGACGTTGTCGCTGACCAAGTGATAGACGCGTCTATTGCCACGCGCGAGCTAGTGACGTTGTTGTTGACCAAGTGATAGACGCGTCTATTGCCACGCGCGAGCTAGTGACGTTGTCGCTGACCAAGTGATAGACGCGTCTATTGCCACGCGCGAGCTAGTGACGTTGTCGCTGACCAAGTGATAGACGCGTCTATTGCCACGCGCGAGCTAGTGACGTTGTCGCTGACCAAGTGATAGACGCGTCTATTGCCACGCGCGAGCTAGTGACGTTGTCGCTGACCAAGTGATAGACGCGTCTATTGCCACGCGCGAGCTAGTGACGTTGTCGCTGACCAAGTGATAGACGCGTCTATTGCCACGCGCGAGCTAGTGACGTTGTTGTTGACCAAGTGATAGACGCGTCTATTGCCACGCGCGAGCTAGTGACGTTGTCGCTGACCAAGTGATAGACGCGTCTATTGCCACGCGCGAGCTAGTGACGTTGTCGCTGACCAAGTGATAGACGCGTCTATTGCCACGCGCGAGCTAGTGACGTTGTCGCTGACCAAGTGATAGACGCGTCTATTGCCACGCGCGAGCTAGTGACGTTGTTGTTGACCAAGTGATAGACGCGTCTATTGCCACGCGCGAGCTAGTGACGTTGTCGCTGACCAAGTGATAGACGCGTCTATTGCCACGCGCGAGCTAGTGACGTTGTCGCTGACCAAGTGATAGACGCGTCTATTGCCACGCGCGAGCTAGTGACGTTGTTGTTGACCAAGTGATAGACGCGTCTATTGCCACGCGCGAGCTAGTGACGTTGTCGCTGACCAAGTGATAGACGCGTCTATTGCCACGCGCGAGCTAGTGACGTTGTCGTTGACCAAGTGATAGACGCGTCTATTGCCACGCGCGAGCTAGTGACGTTGTCGCTGACCAAGTGATAGACGCGTCTATTGCCACGCGCGAGCTAGTGACGTTTTTGTTGACCAAGTGATAGACGCGTCTATTGCCACGCGCGAGCTAGTGACGTTTTTGTTGACCAAGTGATAGACGCGTCTATTGCCACGCGCGAGCTAGTGACGTTGTTGTTGACCAAGTGATAGACGCGTCTATTGCCACGCGCGAGCTAGTGACGTTGTCGCTGACCAAGTGATAGACGCGTCTATTGCCACGCGCGAGCTAGTGACGTTGTCGCTGACCAAGTGATAGACGCGTCTATTGCCACGCGCGAGCTAGTGACGTTGTCGCTGACCAAGTGATAGACGCGTCTATTGCCACGCGCGAGCTAGTGACGTTGTCGTTGACCAAGTGATAGACGCGTCTATTGCCACGCGCGAGCTAGTGACGTTGTCGCTGACCAAGTGATAGACGCGTCTATTGCCACGCGCGAGCTAGTGACGTTGTTGCTGACCAAGTGATAGACGCGTCTATTGCCACGCGCGAGCTAGTGACGTTGTCGCTGACCAAGTGATAGACGCGTCTATTGCCACGCGCGAGCTAGTGACGTTGTCGCTGACCAAGTGATAGACGCGTCTATTGCCACGCGCGAGCTAGTGACGTTGTCGCTGACCAAGTGATAGACGCGTCTATTGCCACGCGCGAGCTAGTGACGTTGTCGCTGACCAAGTGATAGACGCGTCTATTGCCACGCGCGAGCTAGTGACGTTGTTGTTGACCAAGTGATAGACGCGTCTATTGCCACGCGCGAGCTAGTGACGTTGTCGCTGACCAAGTGATAGACGCGTCTATTGCCACGCGCGAGCTAGTGACGTTGTCGCTGACCAAGTGATAGACGCGTCTATTGCCACGCGCGAGCTAGTGACGTTGTCGCTGACCAAGTGATAGACGCGTCTATTGCCACGCGCGAGCTAGTGACGTTGTCGCTGACCAAGTGATAGACGCGTCTATTGCCACGCGCGAGCTAGTGACGTTGTCGCTGACCAAGTGATAGACGCGTCTATTGCCACGCGCGAGCTAGTGACGTTGTCGCTGACCAAGTGATAGACGCGTCTATTGCCACGCGCGAGCTAGTGACGTTGTCGCTGACCAAGTGATAGACGCGTCTATTGCCACGCGCGAGCTAGTGACGTTGTCGCTGACCAAGTGATAGACGCGTCTATTGCCACGCGCGAGCTAGTGACGTTGTTGTTGACCAAGTGATAGACGCGTCTATTGCCACGCGCGAGCTAGTGACGTTGTCGCTGACCAAGTGATAGACGCGTCTATTGCCACGCGCGAGCTAGTGACGTTGTCGCTGACCAAGTGATAGACGCGTCTATTGCCACGCGCGAGCTAGTGACGTTGTCGCTGACCAAGTGATAGACGCGTCTATTGCCACGCGCGAGCTAGTGACGTTGTCGCTGACCAAGTGATAGACGCGTCTATTGCCACGCGCGAGCTAGTGACGTTGTCGCTGACCAAGTGATAGACGCGTCTATTGCCACGCGCGAGCTAGTGACGTTGTCGCTGACCAAGTGATAGACGCGTCTATTGCCACGCGCGAGCTAGTGACGTTGTCGCTGACCAAGTGATAGACGCGTCTATTGCCACGCGCGAGCTAGTGACGTTGTCGCTGACCAAGTGATAGACGCGTCTATTGCCACGCGCGAGCTAGTGACGTTGTCGCTGACCAAGTGATAGACGCGTCTATTGCCACGCGCGAGCTAGTGACGTTGTCGCTGACCAAGTGATAGACGCGTCTATTGCCACGCGCGAGCTAGTGACGTTGTCGCTGACCAAGTGATAGACGCGTCTATTGCCACGCGCGAGCTAGTGACGTTGTCGCTGACCAAGTGATAGACGCGTCTATTGCCACGCGCGAGCTAGTGACGTTGTCGCTGACCAAGTGATAGACGCGTCTATTGCCACGCGCGAGCTAGTGACGTTGTCGCTGACCAAGTGATAGACGCGTCTATTGCCACGCGCGAGCTAGTGACGTTGTCGCTGACCAAGTGATAGACGCGTCTATTGCCACGCGCGAGCTAGTGACGTTGTCGCTGACCAAGTGACGGAAGGTTTTGGTGAGTGAGCGATTTGCTTGGCTTAGGTGAGATGGTAGAGGTTCACCGTGAAGACGGTTGGGAAACAGTCGGAGACCTGTATCGCAACAAGCAATTAGTGCGTAAGTAATAATGCGTAAAATTACACATTACCTACACAACCGTTGTACATACAATAACAAGCATGATGTTGCTTCATTCGAAAACATTGTCGCGGACTGTGCAGGTCTTTAACTGCGAACATGACGTAACATTGTGCAAATCGCACGAAATAAACTACTTAAATATTATTCAATTATTTATTAAATGACGATTGAGGAAAAAATATAACGGCGCAGGATAGCCTTTACCAGAAGTGGTTATCGCGTTAGTAGTTCAGGATCTTCAATATCATCAGGATTGTGCCGGAGTATAGCAGTGTTCGGCGTGGAAGTGGTACGACAGCGGCTCTGACATCTTCTTTTCCGTCATCCGATGACAGCCGCCACGCAACCATCGATGACAGCCGCCACGCAACCATCGATGACTGCCGCCACGCAACCATCGATGACTGCCGCCACGCAACCATCGATGACTGCCGCCACGCAACCATCGATGACAGCCGCCACGCAACCATCGATGACAGCCGCCACGCAACCATCGATGACAGCCGCCACGCAACCATCGATGACAGCCGCCACGCAACCATCGATGACAGCCGCCACGCAACCATCGATGACAGCCGCCACGCAACCATCGATGACAGCCGCCACGCAACCATCGATGACAGCCGCCACGCAACCATCGATGACAGCCGCCACGCAACCATCGATGACAGCCGCCACGCAACCATCGATGACAGCCGCCACGCAACCATCGATGACAGCCGCCACGCAACCATCGATGACAGCCGCCACGCAATCATCGATGACAGCCGCCACGCAACCATCGATGACAGCCGCCACGCAACCATCGATGACAGCCGCCACGCAACCATCGATGACAGCCGCCACGCAACCATCGATGACAGCCGCCACGCAACCATCGATGACAGCCGCCACGCAACCATCGATGACTGCCGCCACGCAACCATCGATGACTGCCGCCACGCAACCATCGATGACAGCCGCCACGCAACCATCGATGACAGCCGCCACGCAACCATCGATGACAGCCGCCACGCAACCATCGATGACAGCCGCCACGCAACCATCGATGACAGCCGCCACGCAACCATCGATGCGACGCTCTGCTGCTTTTGCTCTGCTTAGGCTACTTTTATTTTAGAAAAATATTTAGGTGTCCGCACAAAAAAATTAAAACTCATGAAATTATGAACAAAAAGTCGGATTTGAAAATTCTTTTTGCATTTGGTAGCGCAATGTCGAGGATAGTTATAGGCTAGCAGCCGAGCAATACGAAAAGAGTCAGAAAGAACACTCAGCGAAACGAAGTAATAGCGCGGGCGGGCGATGCGACGCGACGCTAGGCGACGGGTCGGGGGACGAGGGAGTTTTACTAAAATGTAGCTGTTATTTTAGTATATTGTGTATCTTACGATATCCACGCGAACGAAGTCGCGGGGCACAGCTAGTAACATAATAACATATGTAATCAATATACAAACATTTAAAAAACTCATCATATTGATGACCTCTTCTCATTTTGGAAGTCTGTCTACACGCGCTGCTTTGTTATTGGCTACGGAGCTACCACGATAGTGTTGTACTCATCATTATGACCAACTTTTCCTATGGGACCAAACCTGAAATCACGCAAAAATAATCTGCTGTTCCCTACTTTTTGACGAGTTATGCGACCATAAATGTAGGGAGCAACAAATTTTTATTCGCTAGTTAAACACATTGCATCAGTGGTATTGACTGATTTTTATGACTTCTTTTAGGGACCAGTACCGCTTCCACGCCACATTTACCCAGCTGTGTACATATTTTAGGGACCAGTACCGCTTCCACGCCACATTTACCCAGTTGTGTACATATTTTAGGGACCAGTACCGCTTCCACGCTACATTTACCCAGCTGTGTACATATTTTAGGGACCAGTACCGCTTCCACGCTACATTTACCCAGCTGTGTACATATTTTAGGGACCAGTACCGCTTCCACGCCACATTTACCCAGTTGTGTACATATTTTAGGGACCAGTACCGCTTCCACGCCACATTTACCCAGTTGTGTACATATTTTAGGGACCAGTACCGCTTCCACGCCACATTTACCCAGTTGTGTACATATTTTAGGGACCAGTACCGCTTCCACGCCACATTTACCCAGCTGTGTACATATTTTAGGGACCAGTACCGCTTCCACGCCACATTTACCCAGTTGTGTACATATTTTAGGGACCAGTACCGCTTCCACGCTACATTTACCCTGTTGTGTACATACATTAGGGACCAGTACCGCTTCCACGCCACATTTACCCAGTTGTGTACATATTTTAGGGACCAGTACCGCTTCCACGCCACATTTACCCAGTTGTGTACATATTTAAGTGACCAGTACCGCTTCCACGCCACATTTACCCAGTTGTGTACATATTTAAGTGACCAGTACCGCTTCCACGCCACATTTACCCAGTTGTGTACATATTTAAGTGACCAGTACCGCTTCCACGCCACATTTACCCAGTTGTGTACATATTTAAGTGACCAGTACCGCTTCCACGCCACATTTACCCAGCTGTGTACATATTTAAGTGACCAGTACCGCTTCCACGCCACATTTACCCAGTTGTGTACATATTTAAGTGACCAGTACCGCTTCCACGCCACATTTACCCAGTTGTGTACATATTTAAGTGACCAGTACCGCTTCCACGCCACATTTACCCAGTTGTGTACATATTTAAGTGACCAGTACCGCTTCCACGCCACATTTACCCAGTTGTGTACATATTTAAGTGACCAGTGCCGCTTCCACGCCACATTTACCCAGTTGTGTACATATTTAAGTGACCAGTACCGCTTCCACGCCACATTTACCCAGTTGTGTACATATTTAAGTGACCAGTACCGCTTCCACGCCACATTTACCCAGCTGTGTACATATTTAAGTGACCAGTACCGCTTCCACGCCACATTTACCCAGTTGTGTACATATTTAAGTGACCAGTACCGCTTCCACGCCACATTTACCCAGTTGTGTACATATTTAAGTGACCAGTACCGCTTCCACGCCACATTTACCCAGTTGTGTACATATTTAAGTGACCAGTGCCGCTTCCACGCTACACACACGCTAGTTTTGGCGATTGTTCCTGTCTGAGGATGTCATCAAATATGTCGTGCAAAGTATTAAGTAAAACATCTGAGAACCCTTTCAAAGTATTAAGTAAAACATCTGAGGACCCTTTCAAAGTATTTAGTAAAACATCTGAGGACCCTTTCAAAGTATTAAGTAAAACATCTGAGGACCCTTTCAAAGTATTTAGTAAAACATCTGAGGACCCTTTCAAAGTATTAAGTAAAACATCTGAGGACCCTTTCAAAGTATTAAGTAAAACATCTGAGGACCCTTTCAAAGTATTAAGTAAAACATCTGAGGACCCTTTCAAAGTATTAAGTAAAACATCTGAGGACCCTTTCAAAGTATTTAGTAAAACATCTGAGGACCCTTTCAAAGTATTTAGTAAAACATCTGAGGACCCTTTCAAAGTATTTAGTAAAACATCTGAGGACCCTTTCAAAAGCTCGTTCGAGATTCTATCCTCTCCTGGCGTTTTTCCACTTTTTTGTGATTGAATGGCTTTCAATATTTCACTTTCCATTATTTCTGAGATCTCGTCTTCGTCTTCCATGTGGTATAGACATGTTAATGATGATGTGGTTTTTTCGTCGTCGTTGTAAAGGTTTCGATAGAAATCTGTTGCTGCTCTAATACTTCAGATCTTTTCGTTTTATTCTGTTGGTCTTTCTGTTTATTCATTTCTGGTATTCAAATTGTTTTTTTTTTCATTTGAGATAGGTTTGCTCTTGACTCTAGTCTAGGTCAGAGATGACAAACACAAAGTCGACAATGGAGCGAGCTTACCTAGAAGAAGCCTGTTCACTCTCACTTTGAAGAGATAGGGGTTGTATGCGTTTGGAAACACAAACGCAGGCAGAGAGTTCCACTCCTTTGCTATGCGCATCACAAAAGAGTTTTGGAAACGCTTAGTGCGAATTGGTGGATTGCAACTAGGTAGGGATGGTAACCTGCAGTGCGTATAGATGTTCGATGGTAGAAGCGGGTCGGCGGAATGAGGTCGTGGAGTTCTCGAGCACACTCACCGAAGTACAATCTGTACAAGACCGACAAGCAGGCAACCTTACGGCAATGAGCCAAGCTGTGAAGCTTGGCATCCACCAGTTTTACGTCACCAATGAGCCTCTTAGCTCTGCGTTCTACCGAGTCAAGCGCGGCAAGTTGGTATTTAGCTGAGCCACCCCAAAGGTGGCTGTGATACTCCATGCAGGATCGGACTTGCGCTTTGTAAAGAGTTAAAAGCTGTCCAGGCGTAAAGTATCGCTTCACCCTATTTAGGATGCCCAGTTTCTTGGCCACAGTTTGGGCTTTGTACTCGATGGTGGCTCCGAAGTTGAGATATGATGTCAACTCCATGCCTAGGAGCTCGAGCCGATCAGTTACAGGAGCAGATGTACCCCGAAAAGTAGGAGTTTGATCGAAACGACTCCTTTTAGCGGTAAAAAGACACGCCTGTGTTTTGGTGGCGTTAAAAGAGACCAGATTATCATCACCCCACTGGGAGACAAGGCTTAAGGTCAAATCTGTCCGCTTTACCATGGCCTCTCTCAAGGAACGAACTTCTTCCCCGCTGGTTTTTGCGCTGGACAAGTATCTCTCTGAAACTGTACTGTCATCTGCGTACCCAACAATACCAGGTTGAAGTAGGTCATTGATGTGTAGCAGGAAAAGAGTTGCAGAAAGAACAGACCCCTGAGGAACTCCGGCATCAATAGCCATAAGGTCGGAAGAGCAGCCGTCAACGACTACTCTGATCGCCCGTTCACTAAGGAAGTGTCTGAAAATGTCTGTGTGTGTGTGTGTGTGTGTGTGTGTGTGTGTGTGTGTGTGTGTGTGTGTGTGTGTGTCTGTCTTGTTTCCAGCTACAAAAATCAGCAGGGATACCATAGGCAGGAAGCTTGCTGAGTAGACCAGCGTGCCAGACCCTGTCAAAGGCCTTCGAGATATCAAACGATACAGCAAGTGCTTCGCTGTGTTTCTCGATGGCCTCGCCCCAACAGTGCGTGACATACACAAGAAGATCACCAGTTGACCGTCCCCGGCGAAAGCCATATTGACGGTCACTGAGGAGATCATTGTTTTCAAGGTAGGTCAGCAACTTACTGTTCAGTACCCTTTCCATAACCTTGCACAGAATGGAGGTAATGGCGATCGGACGGTAATGGGCAGGGTCTGCACGGTCGCCCTTTTTGGGCACTGGTTGCACATTTGCAAGCTTCCAGGATTTTGGTACCGTCCTTTTTTAAGAGAGAGACGGAACACAGGAGACAGTTCAAGCGCACACTGCCTCAACACTCTCGCTGGAATGCCGTCAGGCCCGCTGGCCATGTTCACATCTAGACGGCACAATACTCTTCGGACCTTTTTAATGTGAACTGCGATCTCCGACATCGAGGAGTCACAATGAGGTACAGTAGGTGGTTGCTTAGAGCCAGCGTCCAGACGTGAATTGCTTGCAAAGAGAGATGCAAATAGATTTGCTTTCTCACCTGCAGAGTGAGCCAGCGACCCATCAGGTTTCATCATTGGAGATAAAGTGGGTCGACAGAAATTCGCTTCAGCCGCTTTAGACAGGGACCAGAACTGTTTACTACCCGGAGGGTGCGAAGCCAGCTTGGCCCCAATACGTCCGACATGGTCTAAACGTGCCCCACGTAAAACCCGCTTGCAGAACTTGGCGGCAGAATTAAAAGCTCTCTTCCTCGCGCGAACCCTACACGCTCTAACTTTGCGATCGCGGGCCTTGACCCAGGCTTGGTAGGCAGACTCTTTTCGGGCCTCAGCGTGGGCGCATATTGCATTATACCAAGGCTGAGATTTGTGACCGAGCAGGATATCGGAGAATAGAATAAAATACCTACTCCATCCCCTGCCGAATTACGTCCGCATCCACGTCAGCACAGCACGAGGGGTCACGCGAGGAGAAGCACACTTGCCACCAAGGATAAGCCGCAAAAAAGTGCCGCATCTCATCCCAGTCTGCTGACTTATGTCGCCATACTCGCCTCGTGCCTCTAGGACTCTCATCTGGAGGAGAGCAGGTCGATATGGATTTCACCAGACAGTGGTTAGACGAGAGACCGATACTGAGTGACTGTCCGGATCAGATGCCAGCAGAAGGTCCAAGCAATTGGGTGTATGGCCGTCAACACCCGGTACCCGCGTTGCCACATTCACCATCCGGGTCAGGTCTAGCGTTAAAGCAAATTTGCGCACCTCTAACCCGGCATGGTCAGTTTTCTGGTACGGGAACAACCACTCTTTATGATATTTGTTTATTCTTCCAACTCCTTCCAAGCTTTCTTGACTCCTCCGGTAGATTTTATGTGAAAAATGATTTGGTCTTGTCTGGTTTCTATGATTTCTTATGCATTCGTTGATCTTTTCACGTATTTAGTTATTTGTCTCCTGTCAAATTGTTTTTGCGACTTCGCCTTGGAGTGCAAGTGTGGTGCTGCTCCACAAACGTGTTCCGCGTGTGCTGTCAGCTGCACGTCACAGGAACTGATGGACGCTAGTGATGGCGCCAAACTCGTAGCCGAGTTTTGGGCCGAGTCTATTTAGATTGCCATCGACACGCTAAGAAGGAGAATTGGTTTTTGCCGTCTCAAAATCTGTCTTGTTTCCATTAAATCCCTCGCTTCTTTTCCGATTTTATCTTTTGAAGCTTGAGTTGATTTCGTATTAATTAATAATTTTCTAAGATATCATATTTTTCACGTTTAATATGAGTTTGATGGAGATTGTTTTGTAAAGCAAGTTTTAAGGGGTCTAAAATAGTATCCGGCAAGGCCGTAAGGGCAGTTTAAATGGCTGCTTATTATTTCGTAAGTGCTTGTGTGAATGTTTCTTATGAGACAACTACAAACAATAAATGGCTGCTTATTATTTCGTAAGTGCTTGTGTGAATGTTTCTTATGAGACAACTACAAACAATAAATGGCTGCTTATTATTTCGTAAGTGCCTGTGTGAATGTTTCTTATGAGACAACTACAAACAATAAATGGCTGCTTATTATTTCATAAGTGCTTGTGTGAATGTTTCTTAGGAGACAACTACAAACAATAAATGGCTGCTTATTATTTCGTAAGTGCTTGTGTGAATGTTTCTTAGGAGACAACTACAAACAATAAATGGCTGCTTATTATTTCGTAAGTGCTTGTGTGAATGTTTCTTAGGAGACAACTACAAACAATAAATGGCTGCTTATTATTTCGTAAGTGCTTGTGTGAATGTTTCTTATGAGACAACTACAAACAATAAATGGCTGCTTATTATTTCGTAAGTGCTTGTGTGAATGTTTCTTAGGAGACAACTACAAACAATAAATGGCTGCTTATTATTTCGTAAGTGCTTGTGTGAATGTTTCTTAGGAGACAACTACAAACAATAAATGGCTGCTTATTATTTCGTAAGTGCTTGTGTGAATGTTTCTTAGGAGACAACTACAAACAATAAATGGCTGCTTATTATTTCGTAAGTGCTTGTGTGAATGTTTCTTAGGAGACAACTACAAACAATAAATGGCTGCTTATTATTTCGTAAGTGCTTGTGTGAATGTTTCTTAGGAGACAACTACAAACAATAAATGGCTGCTTATTATTTCGTAAGTGCTTGTGTGAATGTTTCTTAGGAGACAACTACAAACAATAAATGGCTGCTTATTATTTCGTAAGTGCTTGTGTGAATGTTTCTTAGGAGACAACTACAAACAATAAATGGCTGCTTATTATTTCGTAAGTGCTTGTGTGAATGTTTCTTAGGAGACAACTACAAACAATAAATGGCTGCTTATTATTTCGTAAGTGCTTGTGTGAATGTTTCTTAGGAGACAACTACAAACAATAAATGGCTGCTTATTATTTCGTAAGTGCTTGTGTGAATGTTTCTTAGGAGACAACTACAAACAATAAATGGCTGCTTATTATTTCGTAAGTGCTTGTGTGAATGTTTCTTAGGAGACAACTACAAACAATAAATGGCTGCTTATTATTTCGTAAGTGCTTGTGTGAATGTTTCTTAGGAGACAACTACAAACAATAAATGGCTGCTTATTATTTCGTAAGTGCTTGTGTGAATGTTTCTTAGGAGACAACTACAAACAATAAATGGCTGCTTATTATTTCGTAAGTGCTTGTGTGAATGTTTCTTAGGAGACAACTACAAACAATAAATGGCTGCTTATTATTTCGTAAGTGCTTGTGTGAATGTTTCTTAGGAGACAACTACAAACAATAAATGGCTGCTTATTATTTCGTAAGTGCTTGTGTGAATGTTTCTTAGGAGACAACTACAAACAATAAATGGCTGCTTATTATTTCGTAAGTGCTTGTGTGAATGTTTCTTAGGAGACAACTACAAACAATAAATGGCTGCTTATTATTTCGTAAGTGCTTGTGTGAATGTTTCTTATGAGACAACTACAAACAATAAATGGCTGCTTATTATTTCGTAAGTGCTTGTGTGAATGTTTCTTAGGAGACAACTACAAACAATAAATGGCTGCTTATTATTTCGTAAGTGCTTGTGTGAATGTTTCTTAGGAGACAACTACAAACAATAAATGGCTGCTTATTATTTCGTAAGTGCTTGTGTGAATGTTTCTTAGGAGACAACTACAAACAATAAATGGCTGCTTATTATTTCGTAAGTGCTTGTGTGAATGTTTCTTAGGAGACAACTACAAACAATAAATGGCTGCTTATTATTTCGTAAGTGCTTGTGTGAATGTTTCTTAGGAGACAACTACAAACAATAAATGGCTGCTTATTATTTCGTAAGTGCTTGTGTGAATGTTTCTTAGGAGACAACTACAAACAATAAATGGCTGCTTATTATTTCGTAAGTGCTTGTGTGAATGTTTCTTAGGAGACAACTACAAACAATAAATGGCTGCTTATTATTTCGTAAGTGCTTGTGTGAATGTTTCTTAGGAGACAACTACAAACAATAAATGGCTGCTTATTATTTCGTAAGTGCTTGTGTGAATGTTTCTTAGGAGACAACTACAAACAATAAATGGCTGCTTATTATTTCGTAAGTGCTTGTGTGAATGTTTCTTAGGAGACAACTACAAACAATAAATGGCTGCTTATTATTTCGTAAGTGCTTGTGTGAATGTTTCTTAGGAGACAACTACAAACAATAAATGGCTGCTTATTATTTCGTAAGTGCTTGTGTGAATGTTTCTTAGGAGACAACTACAAACAATAAATGGCTGCTTATTATTTCGTAAGTGCTTGTGTGAATGTTTCTTAGGAGACAACTACAAACAATAAATGGCTGCTTATTATTTCGTAAGTGCTTGTGTGAATGTTTCTTAGGAGACAACTACAAACAATAAATGGCTGCTTATTATTTCGTAAGTGCTTGTGTGAATGTTTCTTAGGAGACAACTACAAACAATAAATGGCTGCTTATTATTTCGTAAGTGCTTGTGTGAATGTTTCTTAGGAGACAACTACAAACAATAAATGGCTGCTTATTATTTCGTAAGTGCTTGTGTGAATGTTTCTTAGGAGACAACTACAAACAATAAATGGCTGCTTATTATTTCGTAAGTGCTTGTGTGAATGTTTCTTAGGAGACAACTACAAACAATAAATGGCTGCTTATTATTTCGTAAGTGCTTGTGTGAATGTTTCTTAGGAGACAACTACAAACAATAAATGGCTGCTTATTATTTCGTAAGTGCTTGTGTGAATGTTTCTTAGGAGACAACTACAAACAATAAATGGCTGCTTATTATTTCGTAAGTGCTTGTGTGAATGTTTCTTAGGAGACAACTACAAACAATAAATGGCTGCTTATTATTTCGTAAGTGCTTGTGTGAATGTTTCTTATGAGACAACTACAAACAATAAATGGCTGCTTATTATTTCGTAAGTGCTTGTGTGAATGTTTGTTAGGAGACAACTACAAACAATAAATGGCTGCTTATTATTTCGTAAGTGCTTGTGTGAATGTTTGTTAGGAGACAACTACAAACAATAAATGGCTGCTTATTATTTCGTAAGTGCTTGTGTGAATGTTTGTTAGGAGACAACTACAAACAATAAATAAATGCTTACGATTTTATTTTAGTTTTATTATTTTAGTCACAACAGTTCAGTTATTTTAATATTTTCTTGTATTGAATGTTCGGCATTTAAACCGAATTTCCGCCGAATGCCGAAGTTCGTTTCAACCCGCCGAAGTTCGGTTACACCGAATATGAAACGAATTTTGGCCCATCCCTAATTATACGTAAGACTAAAATAACATCTGTAATTTAATTTAGTTAAACCAAACCATGTCGTGTTTTATAAGCAGTAAGTTGCTGCAGCTGCGCACGTGAAGCTGCGCCTACCTACCTATGTGCTAGTACGTAACTACGAGCTGGCAGTACTGCACGTATGGGCGCATTCGCGACGCCACACGCACACACGCGCGGCCCCTTGTGCGTGATCCGTCGCTCATTGCTGTCCAAATGAACGTCGGCTGATCGGCTCTCCTTCGATTCACAAACGATTATTGAATCACACAGGAAGGTTTCGGAAGTTAGCAAGTTAAACTGCACCTTTGACCCTCACATGACCCTCTTTAACTATTGGTAATTCATGTACGCGCACGCGCAGGTTCTATGGATTTGTTTGTTAGCACGCGGCCAAGCTCTTTGTGTCTTCACACTTACATCTGACAAGATCTTGTTTTATTATTCAAACTTCACAAGGACTTGTGATACAAGACACTTAATATTTAGTGACGAGGGCTCAGATACACACCCTTTGGAATGATTCTGGGGCCCATTAGAATTGCTCGCCTACTACTGCTTCGGGCTGTATCGGTCACCTCGCTTATCCTGTGAGCCTCCTCGCTTATCCTGTGAGCCTCCTCACTACGGAGGTTCGGACATTCCCTGCGTGATCAAGTCAGCGGTAGACACTGTCATCTGTAAAGTGTCGGGTTACGTTAACTTACGAGTGTCGCAATGCCAACATAAGTGTTACTCTCGCTCCAGTCACCCAGTGACAGTGATATTGCGCTTGCGCATCCGAATGTTTTTCTGCGCTAACTACAAGCATTGTGTGTGTGTGTGAACGACTTTCTCACATTGTGTGGGGTCGCGTTGCCTCTGCCTGGCAATGTTACGTCCTCTGCCTCGTTACGTCAGACGTATCGTAATGAGCTGTTGTCTCGAGTCGCCGCTGTCATTACTGGCTGCGAGTTGCGACTAGTTGAAAGTGACTACTAAAGTAAGTAACTACTGCTTCGTCACGGCTATAGAGTCTGTCATAGTTGCTGTTGTGTATAGTCAGTGGGACAGAGCAGTACTGTCGCGATCGTAGTGGATGGTAGTCAGTGGGACAGAGTAGCACTGTCGCGATCGTAGTGGATGGTAGTCAGTGGGACAGAGTAGCACTGTCGCGATCGTAGTGGATGGTAGTCAGTGGGACAGAGTAGCACTGTCGCGATCGTAGTGGATGGTAGTCAGTGGGACAGAGTAGCACTGTCGCGATCGTAGTGGATGGTAGTCAGTGGGACAGAGTAGCACTGTCGCGATCGTAGTGGATGGTAGTCAGTGGGACAGAGTAGCACTGTCGCGATCGTAGTGGATGGTAGTCAGTGGGACAGAGTAGCACTGTCGCGATCGTAGTGGATGGTAGTCAGTGGGACAGAGTAGCACTGTCGCGATCGTAGTGGATGGTAGTCAGTGGGACAGAGTAGCACTGTCGCGATCGTAGTGGATGGTAGTCAGTGGGACAGAGTAGCACTGTCGCGATCGTAGTGGATGGTAGTCAGTGGGACAGAGTAGCACTGTCGCGATCGTAGTGGATGGTAGTCAGTGGGACAGAGCAGCACTGTCGCGATCATAGTGGATGGTAGTCAGTGGGACAGAGCAGCACTGTCGCGATCGTAGTGGATGGTAGTCAGTGGGACAGAGTAGCACTGTCGCGATCGTAGTGGATGGTAGTCAGTGGGACAGAGCAGTACTGTCGCGATCGTAGTGGATGGTAGTCAGTGGGACAGAGTAGCACTGTCGCGATCGTAGTGGATGGTAGTCAGTGGGACAGAGTAGCACTGTCGCGATCGTAGTGGATGGTAGTCAGTGGGACAGAGTAGCACTGTCGCGATCGTAGTGGATGGTAGTCAGTGGGACAGAGTAGCACTGTCGCGATCGTAGTGGATGGTAGTCAGTGGGACAGAGTAGCACTGTTGCGATCGTAGTGGATGATAGTCAGTGGGACAGAGTAGCACTGTCGCGATCGTAGTGGATGATTGGAAGCACTCACACTAAGTTTCGCTAGATGATGTTATTGTTTGTACTTGTACTGCAGATGAGTCAAATTGTTCAGCCAGTATCCAGGCTTAACAGAAACTTTATTCACAATAAAGATATTATGTCACTTGGGAACAATACTAGAACACACATAATTATGTCACTTGGGAACAATACTAGAACACACATAATTATGTCACTTGGGAACAATACTAGAACACACATAATTATGTCACTTGGAAACAATACTAGAACACACATAATTATGTCACTTGGGAACAATACTAGAACACACATAATTATATCACTTGGAAACAATACTAGAACACACATAATTATGTCACTTGGGAACAATACTAGAACACACATAATTATGTCACTTGGAAACAATACTAGAACACACATAATTATGTCACTTGGGAACAATACTAGAACACACATAATTATGTCACTTGGGAACAATACTAGAACACACATAATTATGTCACTTGGGAACAATACTAGAACACACATAATTATGTCACTTGGGAACAATACTAGAACACACATAATTATGTCACTTGGGAACAATACTAGAACACACATAATTATGTCACTTGGGAACAATACTAGAACACACATAATTATGTCACTTGGGAACAATACTAGAACACACATAATTATGTCACTTGGGAACAATACTAGAACACACATAATTATGTCACTTGGGAACAATACTAGAACACACATAATTATGTCACTTGGGAACAATACTAGAACACACATAATTATGTCACTTGGGAACAATACTAGAACACACATAAATAAGTCACTTGGGAACAATACTAGAACACACATAATTATGTCACTTGGGAACAATACTAGAACGCACATAAATGACGCAATGACAGTTATCGTCGTCAGCATTACGAACTAGCCTCGCATCCAACGCCTTCATTTCTCCAGAAGTGGTCGCTCCACAACTGTATCTCACTGACTAACTTGACTTTTGAACGCATTGAAAGAGTGTAGATTTCTTGTACTAGAGAGTAATTTTTTTGCCATAGTTAGTTCCAGTATTGGGTAAAACTAGTAAGCTAGCTCGCCGTGCGCCACGTATCGTGTGTGAGAAGACAAGCGGCTACTCCGGAGCAATTATGATAACCACTCGATCCATCAGTGTCGTCTGTTTCATTTATAAACTTAACGAGTTGCCATAGCAACATATCATTTTTAGAATAGCTGACATGTGTTCGGAACTGGTTCGTCTGGTGCAATTAACTGCAGATGGCAAGGACCTCACGAGGCCGCGCTTCCAGGAACATTGCCAAGCAATGCGTAACGAGCGCAGAAGCTCCACAGTGGGATGCCACAGGAAGGGCCCTATACATATAACCTTTACCGTTGGCGTTCGGGCGAAGGCCTGCGCCTGCGCGTGAGGTACCCGTCAGTCAAGTAACCGTCAAGTAGTGTCAAGTAGGTCAGTAGTTGGTACTTTGGTAGCTAATCTTTGCGGTCATTAGCTTGTAAACCTTCTGACTCGATCCGTCTTGTGCATCGCGTAAATACCATACATAACCCGAATACACGATAAGATAGGGTGACTTAGCGATGCCCAGGACACTGCTAAACGTAACATTAAGTTAAACAATATTTTTTTGACAATTTTGCATAGAATGCGTCTCAATTGTCATAAGAACCCAAATCCACAAGTCCGCCCTGCCAGTCTACAATTAGGTATCGAGCTGTTTCTATGATTATGGTCGTCCAATAACCTGAGGCAAGTGATCGTGTCAGTTATTCGCTGGCGGCGGCGTCTAGCGACGGAAACGGGGCGCCTAACTGTACTGTAGTTGACGCGGCGAGCCACATGCACTCCGGGTATAGCTGGTCTTGTAGGCTGACCATGATCGGTATCACTAACCCTTTAGTTTGTCGCTGGGAATGCTTTGTTAACACGCAAGTGATCATGAAGCATTTGCTGTGTCATTGTTGTCGGAAGAGGTGACATTATAAAGCTGACGGAAAAAGACTGCGTGCAGCGTGGGGAACAAGACACTCATCTGTAAGCAGCAAAGCAGTAGGTGGATACGAACTGGCCGGGAGGTGATGAAGTCTCCGGTGGGAACAACAAAGCAGTAGGTGGATACGAACTGGCCGGGAGGTGATGAAGTCTCCGGTGGGAACAACAAAGCAGTAGGTGGATACGAACTGGCCGGGAGGTGATGAAGTCTCCGGTGGGAACAACAAAGCAGTAGGTGGATACGAACTGGCCGGGAGGTGATGAAGTCTCCGGTGGGAACAACAAAGCAGTAGGTGGATACGAACTGGCCGGGAGGTGATGAAGTCTCCGGTGGGAACAACAAAGCAGTAGGTGGATACGAACTGGCCGGGAGGTGATGAAGTCTCCGGTGGGAACAACAAAGCAGTAGGTGGATACGAACTGGCCGGGAGGTGATGAAGTCTCCGGTGGGAACAACAAAGAGGTGTCGGAGTAATTATAAATTCTTCTCGTGTTTACATTTACGTAGGGTCAGCCGATCAAGCCTGCGAGGCCACGCAAGGACACTGATACATATCTATACATATGTATACATGCGCGATATTGACTCAGATGCGCGATACTGCATTAAAAGTAAAAAATAATATATAAATCATAATGATTACGCTAGGTTCGTGTATCAACTATGAAGTAATCATTGAAAGCATTAATCTCAATTCGCAATCGTTCGGACGAATGTTACTTTCATATTTTAGATCGTCACAAGACAATAATGTACGACTGAAAACGTTTGCGAGTTCTAGTATTCAGTTGAGTTAATGAATTTTAATGGAACGGACATAATTTTTTGCCTTGGATTGGCAAAAGTGCAACGTTCCCTCCGTCCGATGGACCGCGGTGGCTGGCTGCAAAAGTGCAACATTCCCTCCGTCCGATGGACCGCGGTGGCTGGCTGCAAAAGTGCAACATTCCCTCCGTCCGATGGACCGCGGTGGCTGGCTGCAAAAATGCAACATTCTCTCCGTCCGATGGACCGCGGTGGCTGGCTGCAAAAGTGCAACATTCCCTCCGTCTGATGGACCGCGGTGGCTGGCTGCAAAAGGCTTGAGGACCATAGCAACGATTGCTGTGGCCAGATGTAACAAGACACTGGACGAGGTACTGGCTGGCTGGCTACATGACAGTTTGCAATGGAGATGGGTCATATTCAAAATAATTGTATATTTACTACTGTCTTATTGTCCAACCCAATTATTTTTATAACGAGATACAATTGACTAGAATTTCATAAACAAACAGATTAAATGTTTATTTGAGCTTAATAAAAAACAACGAAACATTTGATACAGCTAAACAATTCTTAAAAAAAAATGAAACCAAACATTGCGTAGATTCCGTTTCATACAAGTATTCAATGTCCACGTCTTTGACGGTAAACTAAAAAAAATAATTTAACTATTAACCATTACACAAAAGTTTAAAAAAAAACTATATTCAGAGAATATTGTTTAAACTTTCAACACTTCACTAAACAAAATATAAAATACTATTTATTGTTCTTCAAATTTAATTTATTAATGAGTCTCCTGATTTTACACATATCTGTTATTCTTCTCTGTTATGCTATTTTAATATTATTTCCATGGTAATAAAGAAATTTGATATACTGGCAACATTAGTCCACTACCTGTCACTACACGACGTAAGAATAAATGATCGGCCGTTTTGTTCAATATAGTTTCTCAGCTCGTTTCGTTGTCGAAGAAAATTAGACTTTTAAAAGTAAATATTCAATGTGAGACGTTTAAAATAGCGGTTAGTAAGTTTACTGTTTTATTACTCATACTAGAAAATGTCTGTATTGTGCTAATTGTTTTAAATATAAAATATTCGTATAACATTTAAATTAGTGTGGAAATAAATAGATTTGTAGGTTAGACACGTGCAATTAATTCATATACGTTATTTTATCCGTCACTTTTTCTGTTATGTAACAGATATGAATGATTAGGCGTTATTCACATGGTGTCACATATACATTAATGATAATAAAATATTAATTATACTTACTGCACCTCAGGTTAGCCAAAACATTTTTTTTTTACTTCAATTTATTTGAAGTATGTAAAGTTTTCGAATAATGTGCCCTGTATTGCATTGCTGTGCCATGTATTGTCTGTGTGTGCATGTTTTACTGGGTATATCACCGCTTGCGCCGTTTGTACTAACCGCACAGCCTCGCCGACGCGTACCCGGCCTCTCGTCGTCGGCAGTCTCAGAATCAGTTAAGGGGGATGCGCCACAGTAGCCCGCGAAATTCAAATTATCTCACGTTTTTTACAATTTGTAGGTCAGTGGAAGGTTGTATGTTGATTAAAATATGATTCACGGCCGTAATAATTATAGTATAGTATAGTTAAAGTTTTACATAATTATAATCATTAGAATCCTTTCGCCTTAATATTAATACCTACACTACCATCGTCGCGTATCACATTTTGATCTACATACAACCTACTAGAGCTGCAATTTGCAAAAACCGGCTAAGGGCATGCACAATGTAGGGTTCCGTAGTTGGGATGAACTTATCCCAAGAACAAACTTGGGAGATTTACCGTGTTATTTTCAGACCATAGAAACCTTATCGCTCACCTAGCAATATATTGGCACATCTACATTTTTCATATTTTGCAGTTGTCAACACTTGCCCTAATAATTCCTTTCTGTTATTTTTCTGTTACAATCAAATAATATTCATATTTGTTTCCTATCCGTAACTTACAATTATTTTGAATATGACCCAGATACAATATTCTATAATGTTATGCGTAAGTGCCCGGAGAAGTTTAGCAGTGGATGCCTGCTCTGAGGCTACGGACGACGATGAAGTAATTTGAGTGAATGTCATTAACATGGACTGGTTCAATGTTGATAATATCGGTTCAATTAACTTTTACATTTCCTGCCGTTTCGACTTTTGGCAGCCTTGGAGGCCGAGACTCGCGAGACACCTTGAGTTCATTGAAATAATTACAATACTTAAGCTAAATCTACTTACAAGTAGTCTAAACTGTTTACTTGTTCGCCAAGCCAGTATCATCCGATATGTTCGCCAAGCCAGTATCATCCGATATGTTCGCCAAGCCAGTATCATCCGATATGTTCGCCAAGCCAGTAACATCCGATATGTTCGCCAAGCCAGTATCATCCGATATGTTCGCCAAGCCAGTATCATCCGATATGTTCGCCAAGCCAGTATCATCCGATATGTTCACCACGTCAGTATCATCCGATATGTTCACCACGTCAGTATCATCCGATATGTTCGCCACGTCAGTCTCATCCGATATGTTCACCACGTCAGTATCATCCGATATGTCCGCCACGTCAGTCTCATCCGATATGTTCGCCACGTCAGTCTCATCCGATATGTTCGCCACGTCAGTATCATCCGATATGTCCGCCACGTCAGTCTCATCCGATATGTTCGCCACGTCAGTATCATCCGATATGTCCGCCAAGTCAGTCTCATCCGATATGTTCGCCACGTCAGTCTCATCCGATATGTTCGCCACGTCAGTATCATCCGATATGTCCGCCACGTCAGTCTCATCCGATATGTTCGCCACGTCAGTATCATCCGATATGTCCGCCACGTCAGTCTCATCCGATATGTTCGCCACGTCAGTTTCATACGATATGTTCGCCACGTCAGTATCATCTGATATGTCCGCCACGTCAGTCTCATCCGATATGTTCGCCACGTCAGTCTCATCCGATATGGTTGAGATCAGTATTCCCCTGCCCTTGTTCCAATTTATTGGCGGTCGGTGCAACTTGTATTCTTCTTCCGTACGTCTCGGTTGGTGGTCATGTCGCTAGTCATCCTTTTGTAGTCTATATCATCTTTCACAAAGTCCAGCAATCGTTTCTTTGGTCTTCCCCTATTCTTATTCACAATATATTCCAACATTCTGTGGTTAAGCTGATCCTATATAGTTCTCTGCAACAGCATCCATCGCCACCCCTTGTCCACACTAGTAAGATGGCGTCTGCATCCGTCGCAGCCTGTGGAACCGGTAGGGCTCGCAGGACCGGTCCGGCCGGTGTTACCACAGGACTATTAGCGTGTCCTGCCAATTTCTACCCGCTCAACCGCATTGCAGATACGGACAAAAGGCCCATTCGTGACAAGTGTGTCCGACATCTCACGCTTAGCTTTAGCAACACATAGTATAGACCTTTGTTTTTATATAACCTCCTTCTTTTTTTGAAGATGGTTTAAAATAAACGGTGACGCCTTGAAACTTGAAACTTCTTCAGTCTACTATTTTTGTTACGGGTACTGTAGTTATGGGTACTGTAGTTACGGGTACTGTAGTTATGGGTACTGTAGTTATGGGCACTGTAGTTATGGGCACTGTAGTTATGGGTACTGTAGTTATGGGTACTGTAGTTATGGGTACTGTAGTTATGGGTACTGTAGTTATGGGTACTGTAGTTACGGGTACTGTAGTTATGGGTACTGTAGTTATGGGTACTGTAGTTATGGGTACTGTAGTTATGGGTACTGTAGTTACGGGTACTGTAGTTATGGGTACTGTAGTTATGGGCACTGTAGTTATGGGTACTGTAGTTATGGGCACTGTAGTTATGGGCACTGTAGTTATGGGTACTGTAGTTATGGGTACTGTAGTTATGGGTACTGTAGTTATGGGTACTGTAACAATAATCTTAGAGCTATATATTAGTAAGCACACATAGAAAAACACAGAAAAACCTTTCACTTTACAGCACCTGTGACTGAGTCTATCCAGTGCTTTGTATAGGGCTCTCTGAGCGCTCTGCAATAAATTACCTAGCGAAACTTTGTATAGGGCTCTCTGAGCGCTCTGCAATAAATTAGCTAGCGAAACTAGCGACGACGTGACGGGAATCGGTATCCAAATACGAAAAAAAGATTTCATGCCTTTTTTAGGCCAACGAGCGCTGATAGGTCAACGAGCGCTGAAAGGTCAACGAGCGCTGATAAGATGGTTGATTGAAGTATGAGATGAGAAAATCTGTTTGTATTTGTTTTATCATGTTTAGATATCGATACCCATCACGTCTGCGGAGTTTCGCTAACTCATTTATCTGTATATTTGTACGCTGAAGAGGTTTTAGGACTGCACGCTGGATACAACCATTTGTATCCCACATCACTCCAGCGTGTCGCGATCCTTCTGAAGTGGGGTGTGGTGTCTGAAGTGGGGTGTGGTGTCTGAAGTGGGGTGTGGTGTCTGTATCTAAGTAGGTATGTACTCTGTAGCCGCGACGCCATCGCACACTCGTTATCAATCTCAATATTCATGCACTTCTATATAAAGAGGTAACCACTCCGGCGCTGACAAGTATCGCTCACTTGATAACGTTCAAGTTGTTTGCAACTGATCCATTGCAATTGTAATGGAGTTGTATGAGAGCCACTGAAAAGTTATTGTTTCAGCTGGTTCGAGGAGCAAACAAATTGCATGTTGGTTTTACAAGGTAATAAATAATATCATATAATATGTAAAAAAAATGACGATGTGATGATGTATATAAAATTACAATGACGCAAACAGTACCATCGTAGGTATCTTATCTCGTCTCTTCGACATGAATTAGAACTATTTAGCATTTAGTTATCTCTACCGTGTGTAACTGACGTGCAGCACCTTGTTGTCACGTAAAAACCCAAAAACTGTGTGTTTTTGATGTTTATTAGTTAGTAGAGTAATATAACTATTGTTTAAATATCTGAATAGTAAATATTACCCATTTTTTCAGAGAAGATAAATTCTCTTATATATTTATGAATTGATCCACTAATAATCTCATGATGTAAGTCATTGGAACCACAATAATCATATCAGCTGTTAACTTTGCTAACGAATTTCAATCGAATACTAAAGGTGCTCTTACAAGGGCAATTTTTGCTCGGCAAGCGTATGTATGGTTCAATCTGGAGCAATCTACAGTAATTTCAATCTTGTTTCTAATTACTCCATGTACTGGGTGTAAGGGACAGCCCTCCGCAAACTAACAGGGTGCATTCAGCTCCTTATTTTGAATCACATTCCACCGGAAAATTTCTCAGGAAAATTTTAATTTTTTTATCGTATTTTCAGTTACTACGAGTATTCCTTTATTTCAAAGTACGGAGGGTGTTCTGACAGTCTTGAGATACTTCATAATACTAAGGCGAGTGGCCGCCGCGCGCCGCGAGCGCGTCGTCCGATTGTTTGATATACGTTAGTGTCAGTGGTCATTTGATTGCATTCACTATTGCCGCAGATCGTGTTCGAACAAGTTCACTATAATGGCTTCGTGGACGACTATCGAATATCGCGCAATTTTGCGTTATAACTTTTTACGTGGATTAACTCCAGAAAACTGTTTAGAAGAAATGAAGCCTATACTTGGTGATGACTGTCCCTCTCGTGCAACCGTCTGCAGATGGTACAAACAGTTTGAACGTGGCTGTTTTAACCTAGAAGACGACCCGCGTTCAGGACGACCGGCGGAAGCAGTTACTCCAGAAAATATTTCTGCAGTTAAAAATTTAATTGAAACTGACCGGCGAATAACCTACCGGCAAATAGAGTCCTTACTGCAGATTGGCTCAGCAGCGTTACATTCAATTATTCACCATCATTTAGGTTATAGAAAAGTTTGTACTCTTTGGATTCCACATAAGCTTACCGATGAAAAAAGGAACAGCGAGCTAAATGGTGTAAAAAAATGATTGCAAAGTTTGAAAACGGAAAATCTAAACACATCATTTCAATCGTCACGGGCGATGCAACGTGGCTTTATTATTACGACGTGCCCACAAAGCAGCAAAATAAAATATGGGTGATAGAAGGCGAAGAAACTCCGACTGAAGTAAAAAAATCTAAGTCGATAAAAAAGAAAATGATCGTGGTTTTTTTCGGTATTCGGGGAATTATTGAACAAGTAGTTCTCCGTGAGCAGAAGACTGTAAACGCTGCTTGGTACACCACTGTCTGCCTTCTCAACTTATTCAGGAATTCAAGAAGCTTTGTCCAAAGTCACAACTCTGCGCCTATAGTAGGTATCTTCATCATGATAATGCTCCGGCACATCGTGCTGACGTCACATGCCAGTTTTTGCGAGATGCCGGCTTGAAACTTCTTGAACATCCGCCTTACAGCCCAGACATGGGGCCATGTGACTTTGGACTGTATCCTTTCGTGAAAAGTAAATTGAAAGGGCAAAGATTTCGGGACGAAGAAGCTTTACTTTCGGCCTGGGATGTGCGGAAATTCCTGAACAAAAATGGAAAGACATTTTTAGTGATTGGTTTATAAGGATGCAGAAGTGTATTAAATGTGGTGGCAATTATTTTGAAAAACTGTGAAAAATAAAGTTAAATCTCAAGACTTTCAGAACACCCTACGTAAATTTAATTCTCTGCACGCAGCACTCCATTTATGTTAATAGAACAGCCTCGCTGAGCTGCCGCTCGCTCGCGGTGTGGTGTAGTATGTACTCGTAAGTATATTACAGTAAGGATGTGTGTGTTTATATTGTCATTAAATGGAACAAATATAGGCAGTATCTAACCAGCATTCGAGATGTTTCATTGTCTTTAAATCCCGTCCTTATAATAATGGCGATCCTGCCAGGATACATTGCATGTAAGGAAATAAAACAAATCTGGTTTATTGGATTCTCATAACGTTCCTGAAAAAATTTCATGTAACGGTCATCTTAGTATAATATACTGAATTCACTCCATCAGTCTGCGGAGGGCCGTCACTCTGTATTCCATATTGCTCAGTCGCCGACCCGAATTGCCGAATATCCAGTGTGTATGGTTTAAGTCAATTTTTACTCCTATCTCGCTTGCACTCGTGTCGCTTCCGCGGGGAGAGCGAGCAGGCGGGGGGATGTGCAGCGGGGAGAGCGGGCAGGCGGGGGGATGTGCAGCGGGGAGAGCGGGCAGGCGGGGGGATGTGCAGCGGGAGAGCGGGCAGGCGGGGGGATGTGCAGCGGCGCCAGCGAGCGAGACTTACAGCTTGGCCAAAAAGTCGTGAAAATAATGGTAGCGCCACTATTGTTCATGTTGTAACCCTATATAGTACGACGAAAACGGTTTTGATACTTAGATTTTTTTACAATTAATGTGAATATTGGCGGGTTTTATGAAAAAAAGAAAAGCTCTGAAACGCTTGTTCAGCCACTGCCTAGAACGATAACATTTGCAGTTATTTATTTTAATGAATTAAAAATAAAATTATTGGGTATTTCAAAATACCTTGATGTCAACTAATCCCAGATCGCCTTATAGTACTGATGGATTTACCTAAAAAATACTATAGTTATTTTTGTTCAGTGATTTATGCAATATTAACAAAAAGTATCAAAATTACTCGAGCGCGCTACATTCCGAACGTGTTTTGTAAACATAACCTCAAATTCGTGAATGAACATTTCAATAATTGTATGAAAGGTTTATACTAGATATTGCACTTTGAAATACACACATTACATCTGATTACATGTATAAAATATCATCTGACTTGTCATTTCAGCGGTTCTTTTATACACATCGTTGAGATTGGATAAAATTT
This sequence comes from Fissipunctia ypsillon, assembly GCA_947568875.1. Taxonomy (NCBI): domain Eukaryota; kingdom Metazoa; phylum Arthropoda; class Insecta; order Lepidoptera; family Noctuidae; genus Fissipunctia; species Fissipunctia ypsillon. The sequence goes on from OX387662.1 coordinate 21,712,246, forward strand.
GCCCGGCCTAGAGTTCCGCCAAACATCTCACGTACACTTTATAAATTATCGCTCTTGCGGAGCTGGGGATAATAGATCTGTTCATTATGAACACAATGGGTCACCAGTATCACCACAATAACGCAAACAAATAAAAATAAACACGAGAAACAGTCGCCGATTACAAGAAATGACAGAATATGTACCTTACTCGATGAGACAGAACGAGTGTTGCCAATGATTTTTTTTTTTTTTTTTTTTTTGAGATAGGTTTGCTCTTGACTCTAGTCTAGGTCAGACATGACAGAGACAAAGTCGACGATGGAGCGAGCTTACCCAGAAGAAGCCTGTTCACTCTCACTTTGAAGAGATCGGGGTTGTATGCATTCGGAAACACAGACGCAGGCAGAGAGTTCCACTCCTTTGCTGTGCGCATCACAAAAGACATTTGGAAACGCTTAGTGCGAATTGGTGGGATAGCAACTAGGTAAGGATGGTAACCTGCAGTGCGTCTAGATGTCCGCTGATAGAAGGGGGCCGGCGGAATGAGGTCGTGGAGTTCTTGAGCACACTCCCCGAAGTATAATCTGTAGAAGACCGTCAAGCAGGCAACCTTGCGGCGATGAGCCAAGCTGTGAAGCTTGGCATGCACCAGTCTTACGTCGCCAATGAGCCTCTTAGCTCTGCGTCCCACCGAGTCAAGCGCGGCAAGTAATTTTAGTTCCGTTTTAGGACGTTTTTGCCAAACCGTAGATACGTTTTTCTATCTCCAGTATGCCAAAACTGGTCGTAGATAGGTTATTGGGTTCAGTCGTTAATGATTCGGTACTATACATGTTGTAATTGTCTTAAGACATTTCTTCTGGAGAATGAATGTAGATGGTACGTTTGTCGAGTTCCCCCAATATATGACACCATAAGTTAACAGTGGGTACCCATTTCCAAAATAAGCATTTCTAGTAACACTTGGATTTGTAGTTTCTGCCAGAACTGACAATGCGCAGCAAGCGCTGGATATTTCTGCCAGAACTGACAATGCGCAGCAAGCGCTGGATATTTCTGCCAGAACTGACAATGCGCAGCAAGCGCTGGATATTTCTGCCAGAACTGACAATGCGCAGCAAGCGCTGGATATTTTTTATTAATCTTTTCAATATGTGCCTTCCAGTTTACTTGATTGTGATTCAGAATCACTTCGGGAAATTCGAGTAAAGTTTTTGGATAAAATATCATCTAATTTACAACACAATGAAGATACGTTTATTCCTGTTCTTTCTTTTTTTGCTTTGGACTCATGATCATGACAATAAAAACGGAACAAGCCGCCGCTGCAAGAAAAACCTCGTCTGTAGCGAGCGATAGTTGTTCAACTAAATGAGAGTGTTGGCTAGTTTCTTGGCGTCGCAGGTTGCTCCATATCGCTCAATATTGTCGTTGCAAAACATTGCGCCCAATTGACGCTTATTGTCGTTGCCGTAAATTGCATGATATTTTGTCCTTCCGTTACAACCGATCACTACGTATTGCTCTAATTGAGCAATTTTCATTGCCCGTGTAAGCGCACCTTAAGAAGTAGAAAAGAGGAGCTCGTGGCTAAGTGAATACGGCCGCACGGGTCGATCCATCAGGTTAAGCTACGCTTGCCGGGGTTGGTCCGTGGATGGGTGACCATCTTTACATACCGAGACTCCTCCGTGCCTCGGAAAGCACGTTAAGCCGTTGGTCCCGGCTGTCATTCGTGGATCTTTGACAGTCGTTACGGGTCGTCAGAAGCCCGAAAGTCTGACAACCAGACTTACTAAGGGGTATCGTATTACCCAGTTACTGGGTTGTGGAAGTTAGATAGGCAGTCGCTCCATGTAAAATACTGGTATTCAGCTGCATCCGGATAGACTGGAAGCCTACTCCAACATAGTTGGGAAAAGGCTAGACAGATTTGCTAAGAAGTAGAAAAGATGTGAAGCGACGGACTGGGTAGAATGCAGGATGGTCAACGGACTGGGTAGAATGCAGGATGGTCAACGGACTGGGTAGAATGCAGGATGGTCAACGCCAACATAGGCAGCTCATAAATCATAATAAATGGTGATTCACAAAATGGTCCTCGTTCTCGACTTTAACCTCGAGTTATTCCTGTCGAGAATAGCGCATGTGTTTGTGTTAGCGCCAAGTGAAGCATGAGAACAGACTGGCTCGCTTCGTGGAACGATCAACTTGAACGCATGTGCGACACTGCGACTGGCGAGCGAGCGCGCCGCGGTCACACTGTCACGGGCGCGGCTGCGACATGAGGGCCGTCATCTGCAGCATGCCTGACGTTACGACTGGCACAATAAAGTGGAGTACAGCACTAATACGTAGCTATATTGTAGAAGCTAGTAACTTTACATCGTGTAGTAAATAGTAATTTTATTCTAGGTGCATCGTCTGGGCCTTGTCGGCGCAGCAATGAAGCACACTTCGCTGCTGATGTCTCACATCGCACTGAATTTTTATACTTGATTTTAATTTTTTTATCAGGTGTGTATTATATTGTGTGCCTTCTAGTCTGTGCTAAATAAATGTATTATCTTTCTTTCTTTCACTTATATAAGTTTACAAAGTATTGTAAAACATTTTAAAAGAATAGGTAACGGTGAAGCCTTGCCCATTCTTCTCCATATGAAACTACCTTTTGGAAGGGGCGACTAGAATCAATTCAATTTTTTTGTAAATGTTGACCTTCAAAAGTGCCTTTTATGTACAGTGGCGATCATAAGTCCATAAGCAATCTCACAAAGCAATGGATTGACGCTTCGGACCTTCGGTTTGACTTACGACTTTCTTTAATACGTTGTTTCTATACTACAGATGGACACGCACACAAACTCACTTTCTCACTTTGCCTGGAACTGATAGTACTTCACAATTTCTACCAACTTAGTATATGGCACGCTAGCTTAATGGTTGACGCGCTCTGGCAGGTGCCATTATAGCAAGCTGAGGGTTCGAATCTCACATGTGATTCAATTTATTATTATACTGGATGATTTTTTTTACCGTCTCGAAATGTTTACAGGGTGTTCTACCCATGAATATGAACAACTTTCACTACGGGACCAACTCTGAAATCACGAAAAAAAATCAGCTGATTCATACATTTTGGTCGAGTAGGTATTGAACTTTTGTATGAATCAGCTGAATTTTTTTTTGTGATTTCAGAGTTGGTCCCGTAGTGAAAGTTGTTCATATTCATGGGTAGAAAGAACAGCCTGTAAAAATTTCGAGACGGTAAAGAAATCATTCGGTATATATATATATATAAGGTGTATCTATTCATACACGAAATCTCTTAAGGGGTCATTGTACTCATCAATATGAACAACTTTTACTATGGAACCAACCCTGAAATCGCGAAAAAAAATCATCTGTTCCGTACATCGTTCGCATAACTCGTCAAAATGTAGGGACCAGCAGATTTTTATTTCGCGATTTCAGGGTTGGTTGGTAAATATTTAATAATTTACTAAATATACCTAAATCAAAGGCATTGTTAATCCTTTTACTCAGAAGATGCCTTAATAAATAAAGTTTTAAATTCATTATGAGGTTTTTAAAGATTATATAGTTAGATTAGTGAACGATGAGTAATTATGTGTGTTTTTCTTAATTGTTAATATAAAGTAAACCGCTTTAGTATTTTGCTTATGGTTGTCTAACAGTATTCCATTCTTTGTTCTAGAGAAATACTGTGAGTCTTTGGGTTAAGAGATATGAGGAAGAAGGTAGCCTTGCTAGTCGAGGACGAAGTGAAAGGCCGGCGCTTAGTAAAGAGGCGCAACCAGCGAGACAGTTTGTTGAATCATTCAACACATATTAACCGTTCGTCGTGCACTCCACGCTGTAGGCTTGCATCACCGAAGACCAACTAAAAAAACCGATTTTTTTTTACATTATTGTCGTAATATTATTACCGATACCCATCCTGTATATTGTGCCATATCCGTGATTACTTACGGGGAAGCGCTAAGGTAGTCCGCGAAATTCAAAGGAGATGTTTCAAAATATATGGAGCTCCGGCCAGGTATTGGTACACCCTACTAAAAAATGGGGAAACACAATTGAAACAGTTTCCAATCATCCAATTACTTTTAATTGGCTTTGTTTAGTAGTAAAGTACAAGAATGTACAATTGAAATTGCAACACACAACAAAAACCCATCATGGCGGTAAAATGTCATGTTGATTGGTTATTGACGATTGACATGTTTACTTCTGTCATATTACATTGTCAAAGAGAATCATAACATTGTCGTGTCTTTTGCAATATTATTTTAGATCTAATTGTAAAGTCGAAAATCTATTAAAGAAATCTGACAGATTGTAGTAGCTTGATGTACTGGCGTCTGTACATAAAGTATAGTCCAGTTAAGCAGACGACAACCTCATAGGTTGACCTGCGATATGCCAAGATTTTTACTTATAGCATAAACGTACAGAATACAAACATTCAATAGTCGAAATATTAACTCAGACAAAAACAATATAGCGATAAACGAAAGCCAGGTTGTTAAAAATAACTCGAGAGAACAGAACATCAGAACACGATCGACAACGAAAGCGACTGAAGTGACAGTTGCCAGTTCACAATCTATGATCAATGTTCGATCTATGGTTTACTGTCATTGGTTTTTAACCACAGAGTACCTAAATTGGCGAGACGCCATATTGAAAGTCGGTAGAATAATTGATAAATATCAAATTATTACAAGAGAAATATGCATTTATGCAATTTATCAGTATTTTTCCAGAATTCCACGGATTTTTCTCGATTTTTCGAGGTGTTGTACATATTCTGGGTCTATTTTGAAACATCTCCTTTCTTACGTTTTTTGCAATTAGCAGCTGTGTCTGGGTGTATGTTATAATATGTTGATTAAAGTAAGATTCGCGACCGGAACAAATATGTTTTTACAGAATTGTAAGCATTAGAGTCATAATCCTCAAATGTCAAGATTTCATGAAACAGTCATTCTTAGAATTACTTGGTCTTAGAGAGTTGTTAGAGAGTTGTTGTTGGTGTTGTTGTTGACTTTAAGGATTATAATTCTGTAAATATCTAATTGTTACGGTCGCGGATCATACTGTAAGCATCACACAACCCAATACTTACCTGCGAATTGCAAAAAACATAAGAAAATTAGAATTCCGCGCTACCCTGGCGCTTTCACGTTTAGTTTCAATCTTCTTTTCGTAGCTTTCTAGCTCAACGATTCGACGAACAATACCAAAGAAAGGACATTTGGGTAGGCCGCATAATTTATTCAAACTGGCAGACTATGATTAAAGCTGAAAGAAAAAAAAAAAAAAAAAAACAAGGACCCACATAGTCTTCACATTCACAGTAATTAAAATAATATAACATCCGCTCAATATAGCATCGGCTCCGCATGAAGCTAAATATAGTCTCTATATATATAGTCTCATGCTGGAGAGGAAAATAGATTTATAAGATATTTATATTTGCGTTATTACGGAGTCTATCCCTTTTACCCGTTAATGTACCCAACCTTATTTATTTTAGGTATGGTAGGATACAATGAGCTAAGGGTTAGGAGGGATCTTGCACTCACCTCATATATATTTAAGTTGCTGAGTGGGAAGGTGCATAATGCAGTTGTTTTGGGGCAGGAGAGTCTGTGTGTTCCGGACAGTACGTGTGGCGACGCCGGCGGCCGCCACTGCTAGTGGACCCGCGCGCGAGCACCAACCTTGTGACGGAGGCGCCGCTGACGCGTGCACTCCGCGCGCTCAACCTCATAGCGATTGAAACAGACTTATTCTGTTGTTCTCTGAGTGAGTTCACAAGGAATGCGTTGTTTGTAATTTGTTATGGGCATAGACGTTAGTATTTAGTTATAAAATTAGGATAGGCGCATTTATCGCATTAGGTTATCCTGTAATGGTAGATGTAAGAAGAAATAAATGAATAAATAAACATTTTACAGTGTAACTTTTAAGAGGCTGTAGCGTTTCTCTACTGACTAACTCTATCGTGAAACGAGAGTTCTCAGAGTCCGCCAGCTTTTCGTTCTTTCTTCCTGCAACAAAACTCATAAAACAAAACAAAAAAGCAGACCCGACTACACGTCGATCATGTGCAAAATAAACTATAGAATCCCAACACCTGACAACAGCTCATGGCTAGCTGGACGCTCCCCACTTACTCTCAATAATACGTAGGTACACACAATAAAGTCTGTAAACTATAGAATCCCAACACCTGACAACAGCTCATGGCTAGCTGGACGCTCCCCACTTACTCTCAATAATACGTAGGTACACACAATAAAGTCTGTAAACTATAGAATCCCAACACCTGACAACAGCTCATGGCTAGCTGGACGCTCCCCACTTACTCTCAATAATACGTAGGTACACACAATAAAGTCTGTAAACTATAGAATCCCAACACCTGACAACAGCTCATGGCTAGCTGGACGCTCCCCACTTACTCTCAATAATACGTAGGTACACACAATAAAGTCTGTAAACTATAGAATCCCAACACCTGACAACAGCTCATGGCTAGCTGGACGCTCCCCACTTACTCTCAATAATACGTAGGTACACACAATAAAGTCTGTAAACTATAGAATCCCAACACCTGACAACAGCTCATGGCTAGCTGGACGCTCCCCACTTACTCTCAATAATACGTAGGTACACACAATAAAGTCTGTAAACTATAGAATCCCAACACCTGACAACAGCTCATGGCTAGCTGGACGCTCCCCACTTACTCTCTCAATAATACGTAGCTACACACAATAAAGTCTGTAAACTATAGAATCCCAACACCTGACAACAGCTCATGGCTAGCTGGACGCTCCCCACTTACTCTCTCAATAATACGTAGGTACACACAATAAAGTCTGTAAACTATAGAATCCCAACACCTGACAACAGCTCATGGCTAGCTGGACGCTCCCCACTTACTCTCTCAATAATACGTAGCTACACACAATAAAGTCTGTAAACTATAGAATCCCAACACCTGACAACAGCTCATGGCTAGCTGGACGCTCCCCACTTACTCTCTCAATAATACGTAGCTACACACAATAAAGTCTGTAAACTATAGAATCCCAACACCTGACAACAGCTCATGGCTAGCTGGACGCTCCCCACTTACTGTCTCAATAATACGTAGGTACACACAATAAAGTCTGTAAACTATAGAATCCCAACACCTGACAACAGCTCATGGCTAGCTGGACGCTCCCCACTTACTCTCTCAATAATACGTAGGTACACACAATAAAGTCTGTAAACTATAGAATCCCAACACCTGACAACAGCTCATGGCTAGCTGGACGCTCCCCACTTACTCTCTCAATAATACGTAGGTACACACAATAAAGTCTGTAAACTATAGAATCCCAACACCTGACAACAGCTCATGGCTAGCTGGACGCTCCCCACTTACTCTCTCAATAATACGTAGCTACACACAATAAAGTCTGTAAACTATAGAATCCCAACACCTGACAACAGCTCATGGCTAGCTGGACGCTCCCCACTTACTCTCTCAATAATACGTAGCTACACACAATAAAGTCTGTAAACTATAGAATCCCAACACCTGACAACAGCTCATGGCTAGCTGGACGCTCCCCACTTACTCTCTCAATAATACGTAGCTACACACAATAAAGTCTGTAAACTATAGAATCCCAACACCTGACAACAGCTCATGGCTAGCTGGACGCTCCCCACTTACTCTCTCAATAATACGTAGCTACACACAATAAAGTCTGTAAACTATAGAATCCCAACACCTGACAACAGCTCATGGCTAGCTGGACGCTCCCCACTTACTCTCTCAATAATACGTAGCTACACACAATAAAGTCTGTAAACTATAGAATCCCAACACCTGACAACAGCTCATGGCTAGCTGGACGCTCCCCACTTACTCTCTCAATAATACGTAGCTACACACAATAAAGTCTGTAAACTATAGAATCCCAACACCTGACAACAGCTCATGGCTAGCTGGACGCTCCCCACTTACTCTCTCAATAATACGTAGCTACACACAATAAAGTCTGTAAACTATAGAATCCCAACACCTGACAACAGCTCATGGCTAGCTGGACGCTCCCCACTTACTCTCTCAATAATACGTAGCTACACACAATAAAGTCTGTAAACTATAGAATCCCAACACCTGACAACAGCTCATGGCTAGCTGGACGCTCCCCACTTACTCTCTCAATAATACGTAGCTACACACAATAAAGTCTGTAAACTATAGAATCCCAACACCTGACAACAGCTCATGGCTAGCTGGACGCTCCCCACTTACTCTCTCAATAATACGTAGCTACACACAATAAAGTCTGTAAACTATAGAATCCCAACACCTGACAACAGCTCATGGCTAGCTGGACGCTCCCCACTTACTCTCTCAATAATACGTAGCTACACACAATAAAGTCTGTAAACTATAGAATCCCAACACCTGACAACAGCTCATGGCTAGCTGGACGCTCCCCACTTACTCTCTCAATAATACGTAGGTACACACAATAAAGTCTGTAAACTATAGAATCCCAACACCTGACAACAGCTCATGGCTAGCTGGACGCTCCCCACTTACTCTCTCAATAATACGTAGGTACACACAATAAAGTCTGTAAACTATAGAATCCCAACACCTGACAACAGCTCATGGCTAGCTGGACGCTCCCCACTTACTCTCTCAATAATACGTAGCTACACACAATAAAGTCTGTAAACTATAGAATCCCAACACCTGACAACAGCTCATGGCTAGCTGGACGCTCCCCACTTACTCTCTCAATAATACGTAGCTACACACAATAAAGTCTGTAAACTATAGAATCCCAACACCTGACAACAGCTCATGGCTAGCTGGACGCTCCCCACTTACTCTCTCAATAATACGTAGCTACACACAATAAAGTCTGTAAACTATAGAATCCCAACACCTGACAACAGCTCATGGCTAGCTGGACGCTCCCCACTTACTCTCTCAATAATACGTAGCTACACACAATAAAGTCTGTAAACTATAGAATCCCAACACCTGACAACAGCTCATGGCTAGCTGGACGCTCCCCACTTACTCTCTCAATAATACGTAGCTACACACAATAAAGTCTGTAAACTATAGAATCCCAACACCTGACAACAGCTCATGGCTAGCTGGACGCTCCCCACTTACTCTCTCAATAATACGTAGCTACACACAATAAAGTCTGTAAACTATAGAATCCCAACACCTGACAACAGCTCATGGCTAGCTGGACGCTCCCCACTTACTCTCTCAATAATACGTAGCTACACACAATAAAGTCTGTAAACTATAGAATCCCAACACCTGACAACAGCTCATGGCTAGCTGGACGCTCCCCACTTACTCTCTCAATAATACGTAGCTACACACAATAAAGTCTGTAAACTATAGAATCCCAACACCTGACAACAGCTCATGGCTAGCTGGACGCTCCCCACTTACTCTCTCAATAATACGTAGCTACACACAATAAAGTCTGTAAACTATAGAATCCCAACACCTGACAACAGCTCATGGCTAGCTGGACGCTCCCCACTTACTCTCTCAATAATACGTAGCTACACACAATAAAGTCTGTAAACTATAGAATCCCAACACCTGACAACAGCTCATGGCTAGCTGGACGCTCCCCACTTACTCTCTCAATAATACGTAGCTACACACAATAAAGTCTGTAAACTATAGAATCCCAACACCTGACAACAGCTCATGGCTAGCTGGACGCTCCCCACTTACTCTCTCAATAATACGTAGCTACACACAATAAAGTCTGTAAACTATAGAATCCCAACACCTGACAACAGCTCATGGCTAGCTGGACGCTCCCCACTTACTCTCTCAATAATACGTAGCTACACACAATAAAGTCTGTAAACTATAGAATCCCAACACCTGACAACAGCTCATGGCTAGCTGGACGCTCCCCACTTACTCTCTCAATAATACGTAGCTACACACAATAAAGTCTGTAAACTATAGAATCCCAACACCTGACAACAGCTCATGGCTAGCTGGACGCTCCCCACTTACTCTCTCAATAATACGTAGCTACACACAATAAAGTCTGTAAACTATAGAATCCCAACACCTGACAACAGCTCATGGCTAGCTGGACGCTCCCCACTTACTCTCTCAATAATACGTAGCTACACACAATAAAGTCTGTAAACTATAGAATCCCAACACCTGACAACAGCTCATGGCTAGCTGGACGCTCCCCACTTACTCTCTCAATAATACGTAGCTACACACAATAAAGTCTGTAAACTATAGAATCCCAACACCTGACAACAGCTCATGGCTAGCTGGACGCTCCCCACTTACTCTCTCAATAATACGTAGCTACACACAATAAAGTCTGTAAACTATAGAATCCCAACACCTGACAACAGCTCATGGCTAGCTGGACGCTCCCCACTTACTCTCTCAATAATACGTAGCTACACACAATAAAGTCTGTAAACTATAGAATCCCAACACCTGACAACAGCTCATGGCTAGCTGGACGCTCCCCACTTACTCTCTCAATAATACGTAGCTACACACAATAAAGTCTGTAAACTATAGAATCCCAACACCTGACAACAGCTCATGGCTAGCTGGACGCTCCCCACTTACTCTCTCAATAATACGTAGCTACACACAATAAAGTCTGTAAACTATAGAATCCCAACACCTGACAACAGCTCATGGCTAGCTGGACGCTCCCCACTTACTCTCTCAATAATACGTAGCTACACACAATAAAGTCTGTAAACTATAGAATCCCAACACCTGACAACAGCTCATGGCTAGCTGGACGCTCCCCACTTACTCTCTCAATAATACGTAGCTACACACAATAAAGTCTGTAAACTATAGAATCCCAACACCTGACAACAGCTCATGGCTAGCTGGACGCTCCCCACTTACTCTCTCAATAATACGTAGCTACACACAATAAAGTCTGTAAACTATAGAATCCCAACACCTGACAACAGCTCATGGCTAGCTGGACGCTCCCCACTTACTCTCTCAATAATACGTAGCTACACACAATAAAGTCTGTAAACTATAGAATCCCAACACCTGACAACAGCTCATGGCTAGCTGGACGCTCCCCACTTACTCTCTCAATAATACGTAGCTACACACAATAAAGTCTGTAAACTATAGAATCCCAACACCTGACAACAGCTCATGGCTAGCTGGACGCTCCCCACTTACTCTCTCAATAATACGTAGCTACACACAATAAAGTCTGTAAACTATAGAATCCCAACACCTGACAACAGCTCATGGCTAGCTGGACGCTCCCCACTTACTCTCTCAATAATACGTAGCTACACACAATAAAGTCTGTAAACTATAGAATCCCAACACCTGACAACAGCTCATGGCTAGCTGGACGCTCCCCACTTACTCTCTCAATAATACGTAGCTACACACAATAAAGTCTGTAAACTATAGAATCCCAACACCTGACAACAGCTCATGGCTAGCTGGACGCTCCCCACTTACTCTCTCAATAATACGTAGCTACACACAATAAAGTCTGTAAACTATAGAATCCCAACACCTGACAACAGCTCATGGCTAGCTGGACGCTCCCCACTTACTCTCTCAATAATACGTAGCTACACACAATAAAGTCTGTAAACTATAGAATCCCAACACCTGACAACAGCTCATGGCTAGCTGGACGCTCCCCACTTACTCTCTCAATAATACGTAGCTACACACAATAAAGTCTGTAAACTATAGAATCCCAACACCTGACAACAGCTCATGGCTAGCTGGACGCTCCCCACTTACTCTCTCAATAATACGTAGCTACACACAATAAAGTCTGTAAACTATAGAATCCCAACACCTGACAACAGCTCATGGCTAGCTGGACGCTCCCCACTTACTCTCTCAATAATACGTAGCTACACACAATAAAGTCTGTAAACTATAGAATCCCAACACCTGACAACAGCTCATGGCTAGCTGGACGCTCCCCACTTACTCTCTCAATAATACGTAGCTACACACAATAAAGTCTGTAAACTATAGAATCCCAACACCTGACAACAGCTCATGGCTAGCTGGACGCTCCCCACTTACTCTCTCAATAATACGTAGCTACACACAATAAAGTCTGTAAACTATAGAATCCCAACACCTGACAACAGCTCATGGCTAGCTGGACGCTCCCCACTTACTCTCTCAATAATACGTAGCTACACACAATAAAGTCTGTAAACTATAGAATCCCAACACCTGACAACAGCTCATGGCTAGCTGGACGCTCCCCACTTACTCTCTCAATAATACGTAGCTACACACAATAAAGTCTGTAAACTATAGAATCCCAACACCTGACAACAGCTCATGGCTAGCTGGACGCTCCCCACTTACTCTCTCAATAATACGTAGCTACACACAATAAAGTCTGTAAACTATAGAATCCCAACACCTGACAACAGCTCATGGCTAGCTGGACGCTCCCCACTTACTCTCTCAATAATACGTAGCTACACACAATAAAGTCTGTAAACTATAGAATCCCAACACCTGACAACAGCTCATGGCTAGCTGGACGCTCCCCACTTACTCTCTCAATAATACGTAGCTACACACAATAAAGTCTGTAAACTATAGAATCCCAACACCTGACAACAGCTCATGGCTAGCTGGACGCTCCCCACTTACTCTCTCAATAATACGTAGCTACACACAATAAAGTCTGTAAACTATAGAATCCCAACACCTGACAACAGCTCATGGCTAGCTGGACGCTCCCCACTTACTCTCTCAATAATACGTAGCTACACACAATAAAGTCTGTAAAC